>VXBP01001793.1:126619-168075 GCA_013400115.1 Rhinopomastus cyanomelas | reverse complement strand
CCTCGCTCACCCAGCTGAAGGGGGGGAGACCTCGCTCACCCAGCTGAAGGGGGGGAGACCTCGCTCACCCAGTTGAAGGGTAAAATTCCACCTTATCCTTCACAGAACAAGTTATCACAAAACCAATCCAACACTCAAGGTGTTGCAGCAGCACCCACCAGACAAATTTCCAAGGGAAGCCTTTAACTGTGAAGGGAGAGCTGACTCCTGCCCTAGCCTCCCAAGGGTAAGTGGCTGGAGATGCAGTTCTGCACCACAGGACTGTGGCTCCCACACAGCAACAGATCAGAGCCATTCCAGTGACCTGGTCTGTGCTTGATTCTCACACGACTCAGACTGTTAGCCATGGAGCAAAGCACACCAAGCAGGCCAGCTCGTGAGGCCTCGACTTCCTTCGGAGAACGTGCCCAGACTGCTCCAAGCATCTGTGACGCCCTGCAGAACTCCTGAGCACCCCACCCGCCGGATCCGTCAGGGAGCCCCCGCGCCCCTGCTCCGAGCAGGACCCCAGCAGAAGGAGTGCAGCAGGCACCGCCCAGCTGGCACCTGGCCGTGGAGCCGAGCGGCCACTCTCCGCACTCACCCCAGCGTTCAGCAGCGTCGTGACGACGTTCTTGCCCGGAAGCCCTTGAATGGTGGTTCCTTTGCCGGTTGTCTTCTGCACGACGATGACGTTGGGTTTGGATGTCATCGGGATGGTCGTGATTTTGGTTGTGGTGCCTGTGTTTGTGTGGGGAAAGAGAACTCATTTGAGGCTGAGAGCAGAACAGAAAGGAAAGGGTGGGGGGCAGCGTGCGGAATGGGAACAAAGGCTAGGTGTTCACTGGACAAACCCTTCACCAAGCACGGCCAGGACAGAGGGATTTCTTCTAGATCAGAGAATCATCCTGCTTGGAGAGGACCTCCAGGATCGTCCAGCCCAGCCCTCAGCCCAACAGCTCCCTGACGCCCAGACCACGGCCTCAGGTGCTCCAGCTACTCGGTTTTTAAACCCCTCCAGGGATGGGGACTCCAGCACCTCCCTGGGCAGCCAGAGCCCAGCCCCTCTCTATTGATCCCCACAACCCCTTGACTGTGTAACCCACAGACTTCCTCTGACGGTTCAGAGCTTTCCTAAAGTCACTTTGCAATAAACCTTCACATCAAAGTACCCAGGTGCCCACCAGAAACGATGTTGCTGCTGATGATCTTCCCTCCCAGCGTCGCCAGGGACTTGGGCACCACGGTGATGATGCTGCCGCTGGTAGTCTTCACGTAGGTAGCAGCCCCAGGAGTCCCAGCCACCCGAGCTCCTAGCGAGGGACTGACTGTTGGCCGCGTGTAGGTCGCCTGAGTTCCTGTTTAAAAGCGAGAATGAGAATGAGCACTGGCAGAACACGGCCCTCTGCTAGTGTTTGTGGGGAAGAAAACAGCTGGTTTCGAACAAAACACTTCAGGTTTTATTCAAAACGACCCCACGCTGCAATCTGTCAGCAGCCTTTATGAGTCCCCTAGTGCTTTTCTGAACCCAAAGAGTAACAGACCCAGTTAAACCCTTCAGAAGTCTCCAACTGAATCGATAATCCATGACTGCCACGTTTGGATTCGGGTCCTTGTGCTCAGATGTAATTAATGCCTTTAATGATCAGTGAGGTGCTTAGATTCTGCCTCTGTGTTTGCTCCTGTGGTGCCACTAGCAGAACTGATCTCTTGAGAAGACACTACATACAATCATCGACTCATCAGGGATTGGAAGGGACCTCGAAAGACCATCCCAGTCCAATCCCCCTGCCGCAGGATCACCTAGACCAAGTCTCACACTATCACTTCTCTAGAAGAGATCGTTTGCACAGAACAGAATCGCAGACTGACTGAGGCTGGAGCAGCCCCCTGGGCTCAGCCAGCCCAGCCCAGTGGCCAGCAGCACCCCAGTGGCCAGACCAGGGCACTCAGGGCCACAGCCAGGCTGCCCTTCAGCACTCCCAGGGATGGGGACTCCCCCACTGCCCTGGGCAGCCCAGTCCAGCCTCTGATCCCCCTTTCTGTGAGGAAGGGCTTCCTGACACCCACCCTAACCCTCCCCTGGCAGCTTCAGGCTCTGCCCTCTCCTCCTGGTGCTGGGTGCCTGGGAGAAGAGCCTGACCCCCACCTGACTGCAGCCTCCCTTCGGGGAGCTGGAGAGAGGGAGGAGGTCCCCCTGAGTCTCCTCTCGTCCAGGCTCAACACCCCCAGCTCCCTCAGCTTCCACCCATCAGCCTTTCCCTCGAGTCCCTTCCCCAGCCTCATTGCTCCTCTGGACCTGTCCTAGCCCCATCTATTTCTTGAGGTGAGGGGCACAGAACTCAAGGGGTGGCCTCCCCAGTGCCCAGCACAGGGGGACAATGACATCCCCAGCCCTGCTGGAAACAGACTTCACACTGCTAATAAGATTTTATGGAGTGAAGCTTGAGCAGAACAAAAGAAACCTCCTAACTTGGAAAACACAAACACAACTCAATCCCCAGAGCAACTGCCAGAGGTCTAAAATTCAAGGTACTGGTTTGGTTTTTTAAGAACACAAATTCACTGCAGGACTGTGAGCAAATCACCCATCTCTTGACGTCCATACTTGTGAAAAAGGGAACAGAGCTGCCCTGCCAGCTAGAGGTTGAACATTATCTATCAGAAGGAGCTACAGAAGTGCAAAGTATCGGCTGAGAGCAGCACGAAAACTTCCTTTCAATGACACCAAGAGGGGAAGGACTGACCCTACTATTGTGCAGCAACTCAAAGGGATGTTCAGAGGAGTAAAAGACCAAGTGGGTGCCAAAATCCTAGTCCAGAATAAAACAGAGAGGACCATGAGTGCTGGGAAAAGTAATTCTTGGGGGGGTTCATACCCTAGTGAAACACCTTGGATCACCTGCCTGGGTTTCCCCTCCCTTCCCTTCTCAGAGCCATCAACTTACCAGCGGGAGTAGTGACCAGTTTAGTTGTCATGACAGTCCCATTACTGCTAACCACCATTATAGGTGAATTGCTACTGCTGGGCAAGGTCGTTGTAACTGGTTTGGGAAGGATTTTACTGGGCTGCACCTGTTGAGTGATTATTTTAACACCTAGGAAAGGAGAAAGGTCACTGTTAAAAGACAGGCACCACAAGTTACGTCACTGAAACGCTTTCTCAGACCGAGCCTGAGACGGGGGAAGAAGCCTCAACAAGGCTCCTACTCTGAGCCCAGCTGTTCTCCAGCCTGAGGAGGTTCGTACTGGCTGGGGTTACTCTGGTTGGGTTTGTGCTGCTTTGTGCCAGACAGACGTCACCACTTTGCCTGCCGTGTGCCTGTTTCAACTCCTAGCTGCTCCTGCTGGATCAGTGAAACTGTTCCTCAGTCTAGTCTGCAAATGCAAACTTTGCTTTCAGGAGCCTGGACTCAGCTCATCTCTCTCAATGTGTTTCAAAAAGGCTCCTCCTGCTTTGCGAGGAACAAGTGGGACAGGGACTGCGCTCACCCTCTCCTCTGGATTTACTGGTCATCTTGAAGGAACTGGGCTGAAACAAAGCTCTGCGTAGACTCAGCAACCAATTCCCAGCCTCCAGAGAAAAAAGCTGTAGGATGGTATTCCCAAAAAACCCTTTAGCTAGGGAGCACAATGACCCTAAACCCACAAGGAAAGGCAAGGAGTGATCAATCTCCTAGTGATCCAGTGTTGTTCAGTCACCGGAGGACCACACAGTGGTTTAGGTTGGAAGGAACCTCAGAGACCATGTGGTTCCAACCTGCAGAGATCATCTAGTTCCAACCTGCAGAGATCATCTAGTTCCAGCCCTCTGGAATCTTTTGTGCTGACCTCAGAGATCATCTAGTTCCAGCTTTCTGAATCACTTGTGTTGACCTCAGATCATCTAGTTCCAATCCCAGAACCTTCTGTATTGACCTCAGAGATCATCTGGTTCTAAACCCTTGAATCATCTGTGTCGACCTCAGAGATCATCTAGTTCCAACCCTCTTGGAATTATTTGTGTCAACCTCAGAGACCATCTAGTTCCAACCTCCAGAGATCATCAAGTTGCAAACCTCTGGAATATTTTGTATTGGCCTCAGAGACCATCCAGAGTTCCAACCCCTGGAATCTTTTGTGTCGATCTCAGAGAGGATGTGTTCCAGCCCCCAGAGATCATCCAGTTCCAAACCCCAGAGATCATCTAGTTCCAAGCCCCTGAACCTCTTGTATCTCCAATTCATTTTAGCTAGGTCCTGTAATCCAAAGGGGAGTTGATCAAGGGACAGCAGTAGGGCAGTTCAGTTTTGGGGGTGTCTGTCTCACTCTATGACCTGTATTTAAATAGCTCTGAATGCAGAACAACAACCCTCTTACTGCCATGATCACTATAAAGTGTGGAAGCAGCCATACTTTGCACTTTCATAGCACTTCTTCCTTTAGAACTAGATCATTTCATCCCTTCTTACCGCATCGTACAGACACAAGAACCATCTGCAACAGCAGAGGAAAGGCACAAAGAGGATGACCTGCTCAAAGTCAACTGAATGAACCAACACTATGAAATGAAGCCGGTGCACCTGCCGGTCTCTGATCCAACTCTGCTTTTGACAAGCAGGGTTTTGAGTTCTGGACCCAGGAAAAGAAATAAAACAGGGGTGAACGTCTGTTTCCCCCGCTGATACAGTTAGACAGAATCCCAGACTGTTAGGGATGGGAAGGGACCTCAACAGATCACCCAGTCCAGTCCCCTGACACAGCAGGATGCCCTAGATTCAGTCGCACAGGAACAGCCCAGGAGGGTTTGAAACGTCTCCAGAGAAGGAGACTCCACAACCCCCCTGGGCAGCCCCTGCCAGGGCTCTGGCACCCTCACTGGGAACAAGGTCCTTCTCACACTGATGTGGAACCTCCTCTGTCCCAGCTCACACCCACTGCCCCCTGTCCTGTCACTGGGTGCCCCTGAGCAGAGCCTGGCTCCATCCTCCTCACACCCACCCTTCACACACTGACCAACACCCATGGGGTCACCCCTCAGGCTCCTCTTTCCCAGCTCCAGAGCCCCAGCTCCCTCAGCCTCTCCTGAGCAGGGAGATGCTCCCCTCCCTCCATCACCCCTGTGGCTCTGCACTGGGCTCTCTGCAGCAGCTCTGTGTCCTTCTGGAGCTGAGGGGCCCACAGCTGGACACAAGGTTCCAGATGTGGCCGAGCAGCTCCTGGATCTCCAGAAACCTGGCACCCTCCAGGGTCGACAATCACGTTACTTTGAACATGTTTATGCACCTTTCCACCTCTGAAGATAAAATCTTCATCCTTAAAGCAGGGTCTGCAACACCCCAACCAAACCCCACGGGTGAGAGAAGCGAATCCTCCAAACAACACTCAGATCCTCCTTCCCCGACATCCAGACCCCACACAAAACCCTGTAACTCGAGGGGTTACCACCTAACCACCGGCTCCTCACGCACATTTAGCAACAGAATCCTGCTGCTCTGCAGAGCTGTGGTTAGACCTCACCAGCACGACCCGGCATTAGCCCCAACTACCTGATTCCTGTTTGATCTGGATGGTTGGCTTGATGCTGGTTGGCAACTGGGACTGCTGGGGCTGCTGCTGAGCTGCAGATGACGGCACCAACTGCTGCTGCTGTTGTTGCTGCTGCTGCTGCTGTTGCTGCTGCTGGGCCTGCTGTACTTGGTGCAGCTGCTGCTTAGGGGACTGCTGATGCTGCTTGGGAAACTGTGCTAAGATCTGAGTTGGACTCCCAACCAGCCCTTTAGGGGAAGGTAGTCTGGTAGAGGCGACTTTAATTGCCGACGTGGACGCGCCTGGGAGAGAGGAAAGGGACCCAGGTTGAGCAGGGCCAACACAGAAGGAAAACCTCACGGGATCCCAGCGGGACTGGGGCTGGAGAAGCCCTCTGAGCTCAGCCAGCCCAGCCCAGCACCTAACAGCACCCCAGCGGCCAGCCCAGGGCGCTCCTCCGGACCTCCTCCAGCCCCTCCATCTCTTTCTTCAAGTGAGGGGCCCAGCACTGCCCCCCAGGACTTGAGGGGAGGCCTCCCCAGTCCCCAGGACAGGGGGAGAATGACATCCCCAGCCCTGCTGGCTGCTCTACTGCTGATCCAAACCAGGATGCCATTGGCCTGCTGGCTCCTGTTCAGCCAATGCTCAATCAACACCCCCAGGTATTGATTAGAATCACCAGATTGGAAGAGACCTCCGAGATCAAGTCCAACCATCAACCACGCCCCACTCAACACTGTCTCTGTGTCAGGACACCTGCAAGATCAAGCCCGACTGCCAGCCTAGCCCCAAGCCCTGCTCTGTCTGCCTCCTCTCCAAGGCAGGCAGCACTGCACCCCGAGCGTGAGGGGCATCTCCCCAGGGTGAAAGAGCCGCTCTAAACGCGAAGGCACCGCCGCACCTTGTGCTACGGTTGACATCACCACCGACGGCGTCGACGACACCACCGCAGTCACAGCGACGGTGCTGGCAGTGCAGGACGGGGTGGAGCAGCTGCTGCTGCTGCTGCTGGTGACCACTGCGGACTGGGAGGCGGTGATGACCACTGGCTGCTTCTGAGTGGTGGAGGCAATGACGGACGTGGGGACGAGCTTGGTCACCGCTGCGTAGTTGTGGGACTTGGAGAGGATGTTGGGGACGAACGTGGAGCTGGGAGAGGTGGTCACAATGATCACCTGGAAGGAGCACGAAAACAAGAAGAAGAAATTCATTTGTTCTTCGCGTTTAGTGAAAAGGCACCATATTGTCTCCAAAACACATTCAATTTCCCTTTAAATGCTTAACTTTCCCCTTAAATACCCCACATTTTCTTTGAAATGCCAAAATTTTTCTCTCAATTGCCAAAATTTTTCTTTCAATTGCCCCAAATTTAATTTCAATGCACAAAATTGTATTTACTGCCCTGAATTTCAATGTAATTGCCCCAAATTTTATTTTAAAGGCATAAAATGTTACCCTTGAGGCCTAACATTTTCCTTTATATTTGTAAAATTTTACCTCAAATGCACAATATTTTAAATACCATAAGTTTTACTTTAAACGCAAAGAATTCTACTTAAATGCCCGACATTTTCTTTTCAATGTCCAAAATTTTTTTAAATGCCCCAAATTTTCTTTTTCATGCCCAAAATTGTATCTTAAATGCCCCAAATTGAATTTAAAGGCACAAGATTTTATTTTAAATGCCTACAATTTTATTTTGAAGGCCAAAATTTTAATTTAAAGACCCCTAATTGTATTCTAAATGCTCAGAATTTTATTTTAAATGCCCAAAATCTTTTACATGCCTAAATCTTTCTTTTCACAGCCCAAAATGTTGTCAATGCCCAAGCCTGTACTTTAAATACACAAAAGTATTTTAATGCCTAAAATTCTACTTGAAATGCCAATAATTTCATTGTACACACCTGACATTTTATTCTACATGGCCCACACTGAATTTAAAGGCATCAGATTTTATCTAAATGCCTAAGATTTTACTTTTAAGACCACAATTGTATTTTAAAGGCTCTTAATTTTCTTTTCAATGCCCAGAATTTTCTTTTCAGTGTCCCAAATAGTATTTTAAATACACAAAACTATTTTTAATGCCTACAATACTAATTGAAATGCCCCTAATTTTATTTTAAATGCCTAAAATTGTGTCTTAATGCCCAAAATTCTATTTTAAATGCTCAGAATTCCATTCTAAATGTCCCAATTTGTATTTTAAATACCCAAATTTATTTTAGATGCCTAAAATTCTCCTTTAGCTGCCCCAAATGTTATTTTTAATGCCAAGACTGTATTTTAAATGCCCAACATTTTCCTGTGAATGCCCAACAATTCCATTTTAAATGCCCCAAATTTCAGTACTGTATCTACCTGTGTGATTTGATGTTTAAGTAACATCACGGCTGCAAATGATCAATATTTCATCCATAGACTTGAAAAACCAGTTAGCAGCAGAGAACCAGAGCAAAGAAAAGCAACAGATTTCCACTTTACACCACATGGGAACCTCGAGCAATTGTCCTGATGAAAAAGCACCACTTCTGGGCAAAGCTTGACAATTCAAGCCACATTCATCCCAGCACATCAGGGACTGGAAAGGACCTCCAAGGATCACCCAGTCCCATTCCCCTGCCACAGCAGGATCCCCTAGATCAACGTTGAGTCATCTTCACCCGGGAAGACTCTCTGGGTATCAATTTAAAAGCTCAGATCACTACAATCAGGTCGGTAACTGAGCTGCTGAAGAGCAGCTCTGGGGGAAAGGAACTGTGGCTGCGGGTGGACCTCAGGCTGAGCATGAGCCAGCAGTGGGCCCCTGTGGCCAAGAAGGCCAGTGGGCTCCTGGGGTGCAGGAAGGAGTGTGGCCAGTAGATTAAAGGAGGTTCTCCTCCCACGTTGCTGAGCCCTGCTGAGGCCACATCTTCAATCTTGCAGCCAGTTCTGGGCTCCCCAGTTCCAGAGGGACATGATGCTACCGGAGAGAGGCCAGCACAGAGCACTGGGATGCTCAGGGGGCTGGAGCATCTTCCTTGTGAGGAGAGGCGGAGAGAGCTGGGGCCTGGAGAGGAGGAGACTGAGCTGGGATCTCATCAACGCTGAGAAGTATCTACAGCGTGAGTGTTAAGTGGCTGGGACCAGGCTCTGCTCAGTGGTGCCCAGTGACAGGACAAGGGGCCCTGGGCAAATACTGGAACCCAGGAGGTTCAATCTGAACACGAGGAAGAACTTATTTGCAGTGAGGGTGGCAGAGCCCTGGCCGTGGCTGCCTAGAGAGGTTGTGGAGTCGCCTGCTCTGGAGACAGCCCAAACCCTCTGGGATGTGCTCCTCTGGGATCTGCTCTAAGGGGGCTGGACTAGATGACCTCCAGAGGTGCCTTCCAACCCCCGTCGCTCTGGAGTCTATGACGTTAGAGAACACTAAATAAACACAAGCAGCTTTTTGTGGTTGTTGCTGCTTTTAATTTTTGTGGGGGAAATCAATTCCTGACGCAGACTGCGATCAGATCTGCCAGCTCTATCCTGAGAGGCATCAGACCACACTCCCTGAAGAAATACAGGTGTGAACTGCCAAAAGCTTCACTAACAACAGTCGTGGGGCCCAGAGAGAGGACAGGCTATTATCAGAGAATCCCAACAACAAAACTGAGGTATGATTAGCTGCCATGACAAATCTATCTCCAACCTATTCAAAATGTCACAACACTGGCAGGGAGAGAGGAATTTCATTCAAACCCAACCACCTCCCTGGTACCCAGCTGTGCTTGTTGAAAAGAGCAGGTTGCCAGCTGGAGTGTGACAAGGCTGACATCTAACTGCAGACGACCGAAAGGGGTTTCTCCTGCCAGCATGAGGTAGTTACACATTTGGGCACATTTAAACCCAACAAAAGGGGGCAGAGGGGAAAGTTCAGATAGAAAAGCTACTGGGGGAGCGATGGTTGTCCCCAAGGAATAGTTTAGGCTGGGAAAGGAGAGATCATCCAGTTCCAAGCCCCTGCCAGGGGCAACGACACCTCTCCCCATAGCAGGGTGCCCCCAGCCCCAGCCAACCTGCTCTTCAACGCTGCCACGGGTGAGGGAGCAGCTTTCTATGAAAGCCCCCATCCCGGGTCTTTGACCAGCTCCAAGAATAAAGCAGCCCCAAAAAGTAGGGGCCAAGGGGAAGCCCGAGCCACCTCCTCCTGGAACTGCAGTGCTGCAAAGCAAAAATCATACATAAGGAAAAGAGAAATAAGAAAAATTACCTTTGACCAACTGCTGTTACCATCTGAAGGCTGTTCAGAGGCCTATGTGATCCAGTGCTCAGTGGACTAGTCACACATCACAAAACCCAACACCACAAATGGTCCTAACTGGCAACCTTGGTGGCAGTCTCAGCACCAGAGAGGCCAAGAATTGAATGAGCTTGGAGACTGAATCCCCTCTCATCCCTAGAAGTGGGTCCCTTCAGGTCAGGGTTGAGGCACATTGGTGGGGCAGTCTGGGGGAAGCCTGCACTGCCGCTGCCTGTGCTGGACCTGTTCTGTGGATAAAAAGAGGGCTTCAGTCTCCACGGCTGTCAATCCAGGTCCTTTCACACACAGCTGAACTAAAGTCATACAAGAGTCTGGGGGTTTTCTTTTCCCCTCCTCTGTTTGTTTTAAAGAGGGATTTTACCTTCTGCCCCAGGAAAAAAAAGCCAACACACAGCTCGCCAGTCGACAGGAAAGGAGTCAACCACAGATGCCATCGATAAGAGCAGAAGGAAGGAAGACATGGCTGCTGCCCCCACGTACCTTCTGCGTCGTGGTGTTTGTGGTCTGCGTGGAGGGTTTGGTGAAGGTGATTTTCACAGGTGACATGTGAGGCGGGAGGGAGTTGGCAATGCTCTGCATGATGTTGCTCATCTTGGGGCTGCCGCTTACAGGCACCGTGATGGTTTTGGTGACAGGGGTCACCGCCTTCGGGACCTCTTTCAGGAGAACTGGGGACGAGCTGGAAGAATTGGTTCGCCGCCTTTTGCGGGGCTTTTCGTCATCGTCTGAGCAGCTGACACCTGCAAGAGAAGGACTCTTACTCAGTCACGTGTCTTCTACACCTACAGCTCTCAGGTCTGTCTGAAACACTGCAGAGCTGAGGAGTCTGATACAGAAATGACCCACCACACCACAGATCAGAAACACTGACTGGTTTAGGTTGGGAGGGAGCTCAGGGATCACATAGTGCCAGCCCCCTGCCGAGGCAGTGACACCTCTCCCCACATCAGGGTGCCACAGGGACTTTCTCCCTCTCTCCAACTCCCTGAAGGGAGGCTGCAGTCAGGTGGGGGTCAGGCTCTTCTCCCAGGCACCCAGTGCCATGATGAGAGGGCAGAGCCTGAAGCTGCCAGGGGAGGGTTAGGTTGGGTGTCAGGAAGCCCTTCCTCAGGGAAAGGGGGATCAGAGCCTGGACTGGACTTCCCAGGACAGAGGGGGAGTCCCCATCCCTGGGGGTGCTGAAGGGCAGCCTGGCTGTGGCCCTTGGTGCCCTGGTGTGGCTGCAGGGGTGCTGTTAGGTCTCACCTTCTTTGTTGCCAGTCTCAGCAGGAACTGGAAGAGACGCGTTGTGCTGAACGGCTGCGTTGGCCACCGCGTTAGCCGTGACGGTAAAGGCTGTTTGTGGGACCAGCCGGGGCATCAGCGGCACCAGCCGGCGACCTTCGATGGACCATTCTGCAGAGCTGTTTGGTCCAGACATGCTAGACACAGAGGAACATTCTGTGAGTATCCTGCTCAGCCTGCAACGTCCTCACTCCTCTCACTTAACTGCCTTTTTCTTCTGGTCCAACAGGAGAAGTCTAAAATGAGGATTCTACCGGCAAGTTAGAGCAATCACCTCCAGCTCCCTTCCTTCACTTCATTTCACCCGATGTAGAAATAGGCCCATGGGCAGCTTAAGAGTTAGAACCACAGACAAGCTTGAGATGAAAGGAGCTCAGAAATCATCCAGTGCCAACCCCTTGCCTGGGTTGGTTCCTCCTTCCGTTTGGTTGTGGAAGGTCCTTAGGTTTTCAGAGACAGAGAGGAGCAAGAGCCAAACAGAGCTGGACTGTGACTGTACATGTTTTTGTTGTTACAAATGTTGATGTTTAAGTTTGTTTGTTGATGCTCAGGTGCTCTAGGGAGGGTAACAAGGAAATGACCCAACTAGCCACAGGGAGTTAGCAGTGGTCTCAACCAAGACTCGCCAAGGGCAGCATCTTGGTTTAGGAAGCAGGAAATTGAATGTGTTAGTTTTTCGCTGCTCAGTCCTGCATCCTGGGCTGGATCAAGTGTCACCACCAGGGCCAGGGAAGGGATTCTCCTCTTTTGCTCTGCTCTCCTGAGACCCCACCTGCAGTCCTGTGGCCACTTCTGGAGTCCCCAGGGCAAGGAAGACCTGGAGCTGTTGGAGGCCATGAGGACGATCAGAGGGATGGAGCCCCACTGCCTCTCTGTGGACAGGCAGGAGTTGGGGCTGTTCAGCCTGGAGAGGAGAAGGCTCTGGGGAGGACCTTAGAGCAGCTTCTAGACCCTGGAGGGGATCCAGGAAAGCTACAGAGGGACTTTTCCATGGAGCTCTGGTGCTGGGACAAGGGGGCTGGGTTCCAGCTCCAGCAAGGCAGATGGAGATGAGATCTGAGACAGAAACTGCTCCATGTGAGGAGCTGAGGGCCTGGAACAGGCTGCCCAGGGAGGCTGCGGCAGCTCCCTCATCCCTGGCAGTGTGAAAGGGCAGGTTGGCTGGGGCTACGGGCACTCTGCTCTGGGGAGAGGTGTCGATGCCTACGGCAGGGGGTTGGCACTGGGTGATCCTTGAGGTCCCTATCCCCAAACCAGTCTGGGATTCTTCCTGACAAAGACTTGCTTATATCCTTCTCATGCTGAACAGGATCACTTCAGCTACAAACTGAAACAGCACAGAAGAACTGTTCCCCGTTCCACGATGCAAACGTGCCGCAGTAATTCCTTCACCTTTTCACCACCACTCTAGAAACCCCATCACTCTTCAGAGCTCTCTCACTCACTCAGAGCCTAGTGGATTCTTCCCAAGGGACAGTCAGGTAGAAAACGACCCGGAACGTACTTGTGTGCGATCGTGGTCAGTCGCTCGTCATTCACTGCTCTCCGAACCTCCGCGCGGTGCCGCTCCGTGGAAATGCTGAGGGAAAGCCAAAAGCAGCAGCAATGTGCTTCAGACACAGGGGCACAAGGAGTTGTATCTAAAACCTGTAGCTAGAACTGAACTGATGAATCTCAGACTTGCAGAACATTAGGGGTTGGAAGGGACCTGGAAAGATCACCCAGTCCCATCCCCCTGCCACAGCAGGATCCCCTAGATCCAGTTGCACAGGACCATGGCCAGGAGGGTTTGAAATGTCTTCAGAGAAGGAGACTCCACAGCCCCCTGGGCAGCCCCTTCCAGGGCTCTGGCACCCTCACTGCCAAGAAGGTCCTTCTCACACTGATGTGCAACCTCCTCTGCTCCAGCTCACACCCTTGTCCTACCACTGAGTCCAACCCTGACCCCAGCTGTCCCATCTCACCCGCAAACCCTGGCCCTGAGCTCCAGATCTCCATGACCAGGAAACATGGCCAGGGTTGGCCATTCAACCCACCGCCTGGGCAGCCTGTGCCAAGGGCTGAGGGCCCTTTCCATGGAGAAGTTTCTCCTCAGGGTCAACCTCAGGTTGATCTATCACAATCCCAAGGCCTTGACATCATACCTTGGTGAAACCCATGAGCTCACTGCAGTCTGTTTAGCACTCAGCATCCCACAGGACCCCAACACAACAGCAGTGCTTCAAGCACACCAGCACCACTGTTTTCCTTATTGAAAACTCAATGCAGAGGAGGAACTAAGCCTCCAGGAGATGCTGAATTCTCTCTCTAAATTAAGATCTGCTTTGTGATACCGATGAGAAGACAGAAAACCTCACTAAATGCCTTAAAAGAGAAAGGTCACTGGTTCTTGTCTATCAGAGGGTCAGGGTTACCTAAGCACTTTGGAGAGCTCTCCAAGAAGATCCTTCTTCTCCTTCGTGAGGTCTCCCTGGGCGCGTAAGGCACTGATGACACCCGCGTACGCCTCCAGCTCTGAGGAACGAGAGCAGACAGCGATTCTAATTAATTCTCACAGCAAAAGGGGGAAATAAAAACAACAACCCACGGTATTTGCAGTATTGCTGACAGCAGCCTCTTCATTTTCAGAGTCATTAAGTCTTTCCAAATCCTAGGTCTTCCATTATTTAGAGATCGATGAGTTTTCTGAGACACTGATCGTTTAGGAGGCTCTTCGTCAACTACTCTGCAGCTTTTTTAGGGGACAGAGGATCATCTAGTTCACAAACCCAACCCAAAACTTCGAGCTCTCCCCCAGCTAATGGTTCAGCCAAGCAGCTTGAAGAAAGAGGCTCTTGGAAATCTCTAGAAGCAGCAGATGAAAATCCTTTCATGCATCTCATGAACAGTTTGAAGGGGAAAGAGTGGCTTAAAAAAGAAAAACACAATGAAAAGAGCAACTGGTTTGTTCCTAAAGCCTTTCCTTAATTAGAGGCAGCACTGGTTCAGGCTGTGGAAATTTATAACTTCAGGTGGAAATGTCAGGTCAGAGAATCATAAGAATCATTTAGGCTGGAAAATACCCTAGAAGCTTCAGTCTAGTCCTGAGCCCAGCTGTCCCATCCCACCCCCAAACCCTGGCTCTGAGCTCCAGAACTCCCTCACTGAGAAGCACAGCCGGGGTGGCCATTCAACCCCCTCCCTGGGCAGCCTGTGCCAAGGGCCCTTTTGAGGGAGAACTTTCTCCTCTGGGCCAACCTCAACTTCCTCCCAGACAGCCTGAGGCAGTCTCCTGTGGTCCTGCCTCTTGTTCCTGGGGAGAAAAGACCAACCCCAGCTCTCCACACCCTCCTGTCAGGCAGTGGTAGACAGCAAGGAGGTCTCCTCTCAGCCTAAAGAACCCCAGCTCCCTCAGAGCACATTTTCTCCTGCTCCATTGCCCTTCTCTGGCTGCGCTCCAGCCCTCAGAGTCCTTCTGGTATTGAGGTGTCCAGACCTGACCTCAGTACTTAGGACAGGGAGACCATCACCTCCCTACTCCTGCTGGCTACACTAGTGCTGTTGGCCTTCTTGACCACCTGGGCACCCTGCTGGCTCCTCTTCAGCCACCGTCAATCAATACTCCTAGGTCCTTCCCACAAAGCAGTCCTCCAGCCACTCTTCCCCCAGCCTGCAGCCTTGCGGGGCATTGTTGTGACCAGGAATCAAAGCAGCAGAGGCAAAACCCTACAACTCCTATAGTCTGCTGCACAAAAGAGGCCCATGCCAGTCTTGAAAAGCTTTGAGCTTCAGATTCCAAAGAGGTAATTTACAAATCAAATCAATGACTTGTGCCCAGGAGTCCCAGGCTCTCCTGTCCCAGCAGAGTGGTTCTGGGTTAACTCTGCAGCCTGCACAGGGATACGGAGAGACCTACAGGAGGGTTTTGGGCTTCAGTTATGAAATATCTGCTAGTTAGAGTGACAGTTATCACTAAACCAACCTTTATTTAGACAACCACTGAAGCTACTAATTATCTTCCTCTGTTAACGACATCAAGTGATTCTCAGACACTACTGGACAACTAATTAGCAGGGATTTCTTTCCTTTGTTATTGTTATTTTCTGCATTTTAAATAGAGATCCTCTACATTCAGGCTTTATAAATGAATGTTCAGGACCTCAGAACACCCAGACCAGACTCCAAATGCGCAGAAAGAACCTCAAAAAGCCAAGAATGGACCCAAAACCACTCAGAACAGACCCAAAAATGCCCAGAATGGACCTCGAAACACCCAGACCAGACCCAAAATGCTAAGAATGGACCTCAAAATGTCCAGACCAGACCCAAAACCGCCCAGACCGGACTGAAGGCACCCAGAATGGATCCCAAAACCATTCAGAATAGACCTCAAAATGCCCAGAACAGACACCAAAACGCCCAGAAATGATGCAAAATTCCCTAGAATTGAGCCAGAAAGTCCCAGAATGGACCCCAAATGCCCAAGCCACACCCCTAAATGCTCAGACTGGACCGCAAAAGGCCTAGATTGGACCTCAAAATGCCTGTTCAATGCCCATTTGGGGATAAAAAACACCCATGTGGGGTTTCTGGAAGCTGAAGATTACAGAACCAGTTAAGCTGGCAGGGCCCTCTCGTGGGGAACAAATCTCACGCCAGCACTAGAGAGATTGATTTTGCTCCATTAAGATTTTGTTCCCCTCTCAGCCCAGGTTCTGTCACCCAAGGAGGTGGTGGAGGCACAGCTCCACTTGGCTGAGCTGCACCAGGAAGGTTCTGCCAACCCGTGGGGCCGTCAGTTGGGGTGGAAGTTGGTGGTTTTATTACTTTTCCACCCTCCCAGCCAGCAGAACTGTACTTTCCCCCTGGATTTTTGTACTTGAGCCTCACTGCAGACTTGAGGGCTGAACAGCAGTCCCAGTTTCCCATTAAATTAAACGCACAAGGACAAAGAGATGAGAAACTCTCAGTTCTTGGAAAAGAAAGTGGGTGGTCACAGGAAGTTAGAGGGAGCCTCCACTCACTTCCTGACATCATCTCCTCAGAACGAAGCCTGAAGAGAAATCTAAGGTGGGGTTTATTTTATTTCCTTTCTAGTGTTTAACTAAGAAAAAAACCCCAAAAACCTAAATAAGAAGCAATTCAGCTCAAAAAAGTCCAAACCCAACGACAAAGGATGGAGTCCACAGTCAGACGAAGGTCTCTCTCTCTCCCTTCTGGTAGCCAAATACATATGGGAAGACCTCAAATCCTCCTCTCACTGCACATTTGTACCTCCAGAGGAGGATTGGAAATTACCTCCAGGATCATCAAGTCCAGCCCTCAGCCCAACAGCTCCCTAAGCCTACACCATGGCTTCAAGTGCTCTAGCTACTTGGTTTTTAAACCTCTCCAAGGATGGGGATTCCACCACCTCCATGGACAGCCTGTTCCAGCGCCCAATCACTTTCTTAGCAAAGACCTTCTTCCTAAGATCCAGTCTAAACCTCAGTTTATCGAAGAGTACGATCTCAGGGAGAGAGTCAGTCCAACCAAACCGATTCCGTTCAATTCCTGCGGCTCAGGCAGAGCACATCTGCCAAGCATCACTTTAAGCCCCAGCTGTCTGCCCAACAAGGCAGGAAATGACTTGTAGGCTGCCTGTGGAGATGATTTTATAGGGTTTCACGGAAGCAGAGGGCAGACAGAAGCTTACAGGGAGGCAAAACATCCAGACCACCCCCTCAAACGGTTATCTTACTGTACCCAGTTTGCGAAGGATCCTCTTGCACTCATCTCTGCTGAGATCCAGGAGAGTCGGCCACACCACGGGCATCTTCCCCGCGCGGCCCCGCTGCCGCCCAGCTCAGCCTCGCTGCAAAAAGGAAGGGAACTGAATGCTCGGGGCCAGCGCTTCATTGATTTCCCCCGCTGAGTAACGCAGTCTCCTTGCTCTGCCTGCTCACAACTCCAGCAATTCCTTTCGCTGTCACCCAGCCTTTGTGCCATGGCTTTGTCAGGCAGGAGTACAGGGATGAGTGCTGGGCCCAGCTCTAGCCAACATCTTTATCGAGGACCTGGAGGAGGGGATGGAGTCTGCCCCCACTAAATTCATGGGTGACACCAAGCTGGGGGGAGTGTTGATCTGCTGGAGGGGAGGAGGAGGCTGCAGAGAGATCTGGAAGGCTGGGTCAGTGGGCAGAGGCCAACGGGATGAAGCTGAACAGGGGAAGGGCAGGGTCCTACACTCTGACCACAGTAACCCCTTGCAGCTCCAGACTGGGGGATGAGGGACTGTAGAACAGCTGGGCAGAGAGGGACCTGGCAGTGCTGGGTGCCAACCAGCTGAACAGGAGCCAGCAGGGTGCCCAGGTGGACCAGAAGGCCAATGGCATCCTGGCTTGGATCAGCACTAGTGTGGCCAGCAGGGCTGGAGACTTCATTCTCCCCGTTTTGGGCACTGGGAAGTACTGGAGGCAGTGCTGGGCTCCTCACTTGAAAATGGAGGGGCTGAATCGGGTCCAGAGGAGCAACAAGGCTGGGGAAGTGACTTGGAGGGAATGGCTGGTGGGGAGAGGCTGAGGGGGCCTGGAGGAGACTCAGGGGGAATCTTCTCCCTCTCTCCAACTCCCTGGTGTGGCCGCCGGGGTGCTGTTAGGTGCTGGGCTGGGCTGGCAGAGCTCAGAGGGTTTTTTCCAGCCTCAACCAGTCTGGCATTCTGTGGTTTCACAAAGACGCTGACTTCCTACACGTCTCTTACTCAGATCCATCCCCAAGTCCTTTTTAAACAGAGTTTTCCATTTTAAACAGAGTTTTGCCATCTCCTTGGGTTTTATTTGATGCTGAAGCTGGACTGATGTTGGAGTCTCCTCCCTCTCTTTATGCACAGAGCACCGATTATAAGAAATCTTCCAGCTAACCCCACGCTTCCCTCCCTGCTCTTTTCCTTTACCCATCCGCGCCCCCAGGGAATGCATTTTCCGTTCGCTTATTACATCACAGAGCGGCAAAGAAATGGTGGGCAGACAAAAAACAGTATCAAAATTTGCTTTCTGGGTACCAACACCCCCCATAAAAACCCCAACAATCCCAACCTCAGAAAGGGAAACACCCCCTCCTTGCCCAATGGCATACGTGAGGTGGAGGAGAGCATCTCGATGGAGATAATGAAGGGTAAAAATAAAACGGGAGGTGAAAAGTAGCAGGACGAGGCGGCTGGAGCCAGCCCAGGGCACAGCGGAGCGAGGAGAAGGCCGGCAACCCTTAGGAACAAAAGCCTCAGCGCCCTCACATCTTCCAGTGTCGGGGGGGGAGAGCGGGAAAGGAAGGGAAGGGAATGAAGGGAAAGGAAGGGAGGAGAGGAAGGGAATGAAACGAGGGGAAGGGAAGAAGAAAAAGAAATGAGAGAAAGGGAAAGAAATCAGGGAAAGAAGAGGAGGGAAAGAAATCAAGGGAAGTAAAGGAGGGAATGAACTCAGGGAAACGAGAGAAGGGAACAAATCGAGAGGCAGGGAGTGAATCAAGGGAAGGAATGAAGTCAAGGGAAATAGGGAATGGAAACGAAGGGAAGGAGGAAAGGCAATAAAGGGAAGGAAGAGGGATGAAGGGAATGGAGGGAAAAATCTCCCACAAGGACAATCGCCGGCAGTCGCCACCCGGGGCCTCTGGCCCGCCCGCCCTTCCCAGGGCCTCCCTCCGCTGCCCCCGACGACAGAGAGCCCCGTCGGCAGGAACGAGGGTCGGCGAGGGACCAGGCCCTGGCGGGGGATGGGGACGAGAGGGTGTTGCCTCCAAGCCCAAAGGGAATCGCATCCTCGAGACGCAGGACTCACCTGACTGGCCGTGCCCAGCACATCGAGAGCTCCGCGGCAATCAGGACTCTCCTCCCCCCGCGGTGCAGCTCTCGGGTTTGTTTGGCGGCGGCGCTGCAACCCCGGGGCAAGATGGCGGCGGGGCGCAGGGCGCATGCGCGGGGGCCACGGAGCACGCTGGGAACTGTAGTCTCTGCGCCGTCACCCCTACCACGGAGATCACGGAACGCTTGAGGTTGAAAACGCCCTCTGAGTTCAGCCAGCCCAGCACCTAACATCACCCCTGCGGCTATACCACGGCACTAAGGGCTACAGCCAGGCTGTCATTCAACACCTCCAGGGACTGTGACTCCATCACTGCCCTGGAAAATTCAGTCCAGGCTCTGATCACCCTTTCCGCAAGGAAGGGCTTCCTAACATCCAACCTAATCCTCCCCTGACGGCTTCAGGCCCTGCCCTCTTGTCCTGGCGCGGGTGCCTGGGAGAAGACTCCGACCCCCACCTGACTGCAACCTCCCTTCAGGGACTTGAAGAGAGGGAGAAGGTCCCTCCTGAGTCTCCTTTTCTCCAGGCTACATATCCGCAGCTCCCTCAGCCTTTCCCTCCAGTTCTTTTCGCAACCTAGTTACTCCTCTGGCCCTTCTCCTGCCCGTCCATGTCTTTCTTGAAGTGAGTGGCCGGCCCAACACCACACAGACGCAGACGGTTGCCAAGATGGTGCTGGCGGGGAGGCACTGCGCATGCGCAAGACGCGCAAAGCACGCTGGGAGCAGTAGCCTGTATAAATCTTAGGGGAGAAGCCGGTGCGTCTCGCTATGGCTTCCGCGGCTGGGTACGGGCTGCGCGAAGGGTCATGAAGCCGCACGTCTCCGTGATTTAAACGCGTTCTTAAAAGATTCTAGGAGAGCTGGAGAGAGACATTTTCCTGGAGGCTGTAGCGCTAGGACAAGGGAGCTGGGTTCCAGGTCCAACGGGGAAAATGGAGATGATCTGTGTGGCAGCAATTGCTCCCTGTGAGGGGGCTGAGGCCCTGGAACAGGCTGCCCAGGGAGGTTGTGGCTGCTCCATCACCTCTTGTGGTGTTGAAGGGCAGGTTGTCTGGGGCTGTGGGCACCCTGGGCAGGGGGTTGGCACTGGGTGATCCTTAAGCCCCCTTCCAACCCAAACTAGTCGACCATTCTGTTTAGTCTAAAGTAAAGGAGGTTTAGTCCAGGTAAAAGGAGATGAGGTGGAAACCTTGCTGTTTGCAACTCCTTGACAGGAGGGTGCAGAGAGCTGGGGGTTGGTGTCTTCTCCCAAGGAACAAGTGACAGGACCAGAGGAAAGGGCCTCAGGCTGCCCCAGGACACGGTGAAGTTGANACTTCTGCGCGGCTCCCAACTGCACCCGTAAGAGCACCCAGTCCGATCTGGCCTTCTTCCGCTTCCCCAGGGACCCCGCCAGGTGAGAGGAGCCCCCCGGTCCTTAACCACAGAGAGGCTTTTGGAGGTGGGGGTGGGGAACGGGGCTGCCCGGAGCTGCCGCCGCTTGGCCCTGTGGGGAAGGGCGGGGGGCGGGTGCGCCTGCGCAGGGGNCCTTCCAACCCAAACTAGTCGACCATTCTGTTTAGTCTAAAGTAAAGGAGGTTTAGTCCAGGTAAAAGGAGATGAGGTGGAAACCTTGCTGTTTGCAACTCCTTGACAGGAGGGTGCAGAGAGCTGGGGGTTGGTGTCTTCTCCCAAGGAACAAGTGACAGGACCAGAGGAAAGGGCCTCAGGCTGCCCCAGGACACGGTGAAGTTGACCCTGAGGAGAAATTTCTCCCTGGAAAGGACCCTCAGCCCAGGGCACAGGCTGCCCAGGGAGGGGCCGTGTTTCCCAGTCGGGGAGAGCTGTAGCTCAGGGCCAGGGTTTGTGGGTGGAATGGGACAGATGGGGTCAGGGTTGCAGTCAACGATCTCAAAGGCCTTTTTCAACCTAAACGTCCCTTTAATCCCANGTGTCGAAGGGGGAGGGGCTGTCTGACTATGAGAGGGGCGAATGGGGGTCCGTGAAGGGGGCCTTTGGGGTCTCTGAGGGGCGGTGTAGGGGCTGTGAGGGGAGGTTCAGGGTGGTCGGGAAGGTTTGGGAGCCCTGAGGGTCGTTTAGGGCTTGTGAGGGGGTGTTTAGTGGTCATATGGGATTGGGGGCTATTAGGGGACCTAAGAGGCTTCTTGGCTATGAGAGGGGGTTAGGGGATCCATGAGTGGGGGCTTTGATGTCTCTGAGGTGGGGTGTAGGGGCTATGATGGGAGATTCAGGGTCATCAAGAAGGTTTGGGGGCCCTGAAGGGTGTTTTTGGAGATCTGGGAATCATTTGAGGGCTCTCGTGAGTGTGAGGGGCTGCCTGGCTAGTGAGAGGGTGTTTTTTGGGGTCCTGGGGGATTGAGGGCTATTAGTAATCCGTGGGACTGATGGTGTGAGGGTTTGCCTCTCCTTCCAGGATGCAGGGCATGGCTGGCAGTGGGGGAGCTTGAAGTTGCAGGGCATTTTGTTTTCATCCTCTAAGGGACCAATTCTTTCTCTTGTGGGCAGATGTCAGAGATGGGTGGAGAACTGTCGAAGGGCAGATTTAGAAGATAAAACCCCAGACCAGCTCAACAAACATTACAGGCTGTGCGCCAAACACTTTGAGACTTCTATGATCTGTAGGAGTGTAAGTAAAACCCTCATGGTGATTTATCACCTCTTGCCAAGTGTGGCTCGGCTTTTATCTTGGAAACAGTGAGTTTAACCTTCCATCTCCTGGGTAACTTCATCTCTTGGATTTAATTGATGTCATTGTCATGGTCCAGGACACCACAGAGGCTCGTTGATGCTGCTACAAGGGTGAGGTGGGATTGAACAGTCAGGGAAGAGGAAAGCAGAGCTGTCTCTGCTGATTCACTGTGTTTGTGGAGACCTCTTTCTGTCCTCACGCAAAGCCTTTCACTTCACCTGCAGTCTGGCAGCCACTTCTGGATCCCCCAGAACAAGAAGAACCTGGAGCTGTTGGGGCGAGGATTAGCAGAGAGCTGGAGCCCCTCTGCTCTGGGGACAGGCTGAGGGAGCTGGGGCTGTTCAGCCTGGAGAAGAGAAAGTTCCAGCAGGGACCTTAGAGCAGCTTCCAGTCCCTGCAGGGGCTCCAGGAGAGCTGGAGAGGGTCTTTTTCTGAGGGACTCTGGTGCTAGGACAAGGGAGCTGGGGAAATGAGATGTCAGGCAGCAATTGCTCCCTGTGAGGGGGCTGAGGCCCTAATGGCAGTGTCCAAGGGCAGGTTGGCTGGGGCTGGGGGCACCCTGGTGTGGGGAGAGCTGTCGCTGCCCCTGGCAGGGGCTTGGAACAGGGTGATTGCAGTAAGACTGCGTTGATTTAACTCCCTGTGTAGCAGTAGGAAACAGTGGACCTGAGGCTCTGTATTGAGGTAGAATTTTTAGGCTAAATCTCATTTTGATAGGGGGGCAAAACTCTCTCCTTTTATTGTAAAGGATCGTTTGAGGACCCTTCCAACCCCTCTGTTCTGTGATTCTGTGGAAACCTTTTGTGGTGATGTCTTGTCTTCCTTCCGACAGAGCCCTTACAGAACAGTGTTACGGGATAACGCCGTACCGACCATCTTTGACCTTACAAGTCACTTGAACAATCCCCACAGCAGGCACAGGAAAAGGATAAAAGAGCTGGTACGTTTTTCTAAATGTTTTCTTCTTAGCATTGAAACAATGAAGGGAAAGTTCAGAGGAGAGCAAGGAGCCTGGGGAACTGACTTGAGGGAAAGGCTGACGGAGAGAGGCTGAGGGAGCTGGGGGTGTTGAGCCTGGACGAGAGGAGACTCAGGGGGAACCTTCTCCCTCTCTCCACCTCTTTGAAAGGAGGCTGCAGTCAAGTGGGGATCAGACTCTGCTCCCAGGCACCCAGCACCAGGACGAGAGGGCAGGGCCTGAAGCTGCCAGGGGAGGGTTAGGGTGGGTGTCAGGAAGCCCTTCCTCCCAGAAAGGGGGATCAGAGGCTGGACTGGGCTGCCCAGGGCAGTGGTGGAGTCCTCATCCCAGGAGGGGTTTAAAAACCTAGTAGCTGGAGCCCTTGAGGCCCTGGTCTTGGGGATCAGGGAGCTGTTGGGCTGAGGGCTGGGCTTGCTGATGCTGAAGGTCCTTTCCAGCCGGGCTGATTCCATGATTCTATCTTGGACCTTGTAGCCTGCTTTGCTGCTTATTAACACCCTTGATGTGCTCCCATCTGTGGTAGTTGCACCTGCTCTGGATGAGTTTTGGTCTGTGAGGGTGATGTGCTGGATGGCACCACCACAGAATCCCAGAACATTAGGGATGGGAAGGCACCTCGAAAGGTCATCCAGTGCCATCCCCCTGCCAGAGCAGGACCACCTGGACCCAGGTGCACGGGAACTTGGCCAGGCGGGTCTGAACGCCTCCAGAGAAGGAGGCTCCACGTGTAAGTTCTCTCTTTGTTTCTTTTCAAGAGTGAAGATGAAATCAGGACTCTGAAGCAGCAGAAGCGTGAGTAGCCAAGGCAGTCGAGTCCCTTCAGCCCATTCTGGTGTGTTTCCATCTCGTTGTCCTGACTCTTAACAGTCTTTCCTGTTTTGTAGTCGACGAAGCTTTCGAACGGCAGCAGGCGACTCAAGCACTGAACGAGAGCCGTGAACAAGCTGCCGTCGCGGAGGAAGGAGGGGGAGGAGGACAGCGAGAGGAGGAAGCCGTCCCCTTGACGGTGGAAGAAAGAGAAAACAAGGACTACCTGAAGTCCTTGTTTGAGATTCTGATCCTCATGGGGAAGCAGAACATCCCGCTGGACGGCCACGGCGTTGAGGAGCTTCCTGAGGGGGTTTTCACGTCGGATAACTTCCAGGCCCTGCTGGAGTACAGAATCAACGCCGGCGACGAGGTTCTGCGGAAGCGCTTCGAGATGACCGCCGTCAACCTGGAGTACTGCTCCAGGACCCAGCAGAGGCAGCTGCTGGAGGTCTGTGAGAACTGCGTGAGGGAAGAGACGCTGCGGGAAGTCAGAGACTCGCACTTCTTCTCTCTCGTCACCGACGAAGTGGTTGACATCGCGGGAGAGGAGCACTTGCCCGTGCTGGTGAGGTTTGTTGATGACTCTCATAACCTACGGGAGGAGTTTGTGGGCTTTTTACCCTACGAGGCCGATCCGGAGGCCTTAGCGGTGAGATTCCACGCGACTGTCACGGAGAAGTGGGGGCTGAACATGGAGCACTGCCGGGGGCAGGCCTACGTCGCCTCCAGCGGCTTCGATTCCAAGATGAAAGTGGTGGCTACGAGACTGTTGGAGAAGTACCCACAGGCCGTGTACACTCTGTGCTCCTCGTGTGCCTTAAACGTCTGGCTGGCGAAGTCCGTCCCTGTCGTCGGCGTCTCCATCGCGCTGGGAGCGATGGAAGAGGTTTGCGGCCTCTTCCGACAGTCTCCGCGGCTGCTGGCGAAGCTGGACGACGCGATTTCCGTCCTGTTCCGGAGCAACGAGGAGAGGGGGAACCAGCTGAAGGAGCTCTGCCGCTCGCAGTGGGCGGGCAGGCACGACTCCTTCGAGGTGCTGGTGGACCTGGTGCAGGCGCTGGTGCTGTGCCTGGACGTGGTGAGCGACAGCGCGGCCAGCGGGTGGAACAAGGGCGTCGTCGGTCAGGCGTTCGTGCTCCTGAGCACCTTGACAGACTTTGACTTCATCGTCACCGCCATCGTCCTGAAGAACATCCTGGCCTTCACGAGAGCCTTCGGAAGAAACCTCCAGGGACAGACCTCGGATGTGTTCGTCGCAGCCGGCAGCGTGACGGCGGTGCTGCACTCCCTGAACGAAGTCATGGAGAACATCGACGTCTACCACGAGTTCTGGTTCGAGGAAGCCGTGAGTTTGGCCGCCAAGGTGGACGTTGAGGTTAAACTGCCAGGGAAAACGGGCAGGGCCCAGCAGGGGACCTCGGGTGTGGAGGGGACATCAGAAAACTACTACAAAGAGGTCCTCAGCATCCCGACGCTGGAGCACGTAATCCAGGAACTGAAGGATATCTTCTCAGAGCAGCACTTGAAAGCCCTCAAGTGTTTGTCGCTAGTGCCGTCGGTCATGGGGCAGCTCAAGTTCAGCACGGCCGAGGAGCACCACGCCAGCATGTTCAAGACGGACCTGCCCAACCCTGACACACTTTCTGCTGAGCTGCACTGCTGGAGGATCAAGTGGAAGCACAGGGGGAAGGACATTGAGCTGCCAGCTACTATTTATGAAGCCCTTCACTTGCCCGACATCAAGTACTTCCCCAACGTCTACGCTTTGCTCAAGGTCCTGTGCGTTCTCCCGCTGATGAAGGTGGAGAGCGAGAAGCACGGGATGGGTCGGAAGCGGCTGAAGGCCTACCTGAAGAACACCCTGACGGAGCAGAGGTCGAGCCAGCTGGCTCTGCTCAACATCAACTTTGACATCAAACATGACTTGGATTTAATGGTGGACACCTACGTTAAGCTCTACCCGGAGAAAGTGGAATGTCGAGAAGGCTTGGTTCCCCCCGGCGCCTCGGGGGGCTTGGTTCCCTCCAACAGTTCAGAAAGTTTAGCTCCCTCCAACAGTTCAGAAGGTTTAGCTCCCCCCAACAGTTCAGAAGGTTTAGCTCCCTCCAACAGTTCAGAAGGTTTAGCTCCTTCGAGAACCTCGGACACGAAAGCAGATGCTTAATTTTTATTTCTATTGAAGCTCTGGCCCATCTCGTGAAGCAGCTTTTTCTGAGCTGCGCTTCAGCGCCGAGGACAGAGAAAATCAAACCCGAGAGGCCTAAACCCACCCCCCAAGTCACAGTCCCATACAATTAAAACCCCGCGGTTGTACTTCCAGTTCGGGGTTCAGCCTGAAGCAGCTGCGGTCAGTGACCCCCCAGCATGTTTTCTTTGACAGAAATCAAGGCAGGAAGGAAGCCCCCAAAGCCAGAACGGAGCCCCCTGCTTTCTGACCGGTGGAATTAGGTGCTCGTCGACCTTCATTGCGTCTTCTTGTGGTTGTAGATCCCACAGGGCTACTCCCTGAGCTGCAGGAGAAGGGCTGGACCTTCTCTTGTGATCTGGAGAAGAGTCTAATCCCTGTGAGTCCTGACACGGAGGGCTGGGAGGTCCTGTTGTAGGATGAGCTGGCGTTTCGGAGGGGGGACTCGGCGACGGCTCGAGCGCCGGTGCCCTGGGCTGTTCTTGGTGTAGGGTGGGACGTTAGTGGTGCGACAGTGCATTTCACGGGCTCCTTGGAAGAGTCCAGCCTCTGACAGCTCGGTGGCTGTCTGCATTCCTCTGTGTGAGACACGAAACCCTTCTTCAGGCTGCTAACAGGAACGAGAGGAGTCTGCAGGTCCCTAAGAGAAAACGAAACGCAAATCATCCCGCAGACGTCAGTCTGTTGATGGACTTGAACCTCCGCATCTTCTCGTCTGTTGGGCTGTGAAATCGCCCAGGAACAGACAAAACCAGAAGGGCTGGTTGGTTGTCTGGGAGCTGCGACTGAGAGCGTTGCTGTTGCTTTCAGGCAGGAATGAAACCTCTTTTGTACAGTTTGTGGCAATGGCAAATAAAATGTGAATCGTTTGTAAGGTGGCCTCGAGCTTCTGAGTACAACTGGGGCCCTTCTGATCTAAGGTCTCTTTCTGTTTCTCAGGGGTGTTTTCCTGCTTCTGGTGAGTCACAGAATCCCAGAACATTAGGGGTCAGAAGAGACCTCAAAAGATCACCCAGTCCAGTCCCCCTGCCACAGCAGGGTGCCCTAGATCCAGTCACACAGGAACATGGCCAGGCAGGTTTTGGATGTCTCCAGAGAAGGAGACTCCACAACCCACTGAGCAGCCCCTGCCAGGGCTCTGTAGAGCTGGACATGATGGAGCCATCAGCCTGCACTGGCAGCCCAGAGAGCCACCTGTGCCCTGGGCTGCAGCAACAGCAGCAGGGACAGTTGGTGGAGGGGGGGATTCTCCCCCTCTGCCCTGCACTGCTGGGACCCCACCTGCAGCCTGGGTCCAGCTCTGCAGCGCCCAACATAGGAAGGACCCAGAGCTCCTGGAAGGGCTCCAGAGGAGAGCTGCTCTGGTGCTCAGAGGGCTGGAGCAGCTCCCCTCTGGGGACAGGCTGAGCAAGGTGGGCCTCTCCAGCCTGGAGGCTCCCAGGGGACCTTCCAGCAGCTTCCCAACAGCTGAAGGAAGGGGGCTCCAAGGGAGCTGGGGGAGGGCTTCTGACAGGGGTGGGAGTGAGAGGACAAGGGGGAAGGGGTCCAGCCTTGAAGAGGGGACACTGAGGCTGGACATGAGGACCCAATTCTTTGCTGGGAGGGTGGGGAGATGCTGGAGCAGGTTGCCCAGGCCAGCTGTGGCTGCCCCATCCCTGGCAGCGGTGAAGGGCAGGTTGGCCGGGGCCTGAGGAACCTGCTCTAGGGAAGGTGTTGCTGCCTGTGCAGGGGGGCTGGCACTGGGTGAGCTTTAGGGTCCCTTCCAGCCCCCGCCAGCCTATGAGTCTAGGATTATATTTGAGAAGTAACAGGACTTTAGAGAGTCTTCATCCCAGTTCCTCAAGGCAAACCTGGGTAAACTCAGCGAATGATGTTTTGAGTTGGTTCCTTTGTGGTCTGTTCAGGGTAAACATGACCCTCTGCTTTGAAAACAAGGGTTTTATTTAATGGTATCTGGGCCACACGGGTTTGTCTTCAGTGTAGTCTGGGCAGGAGTCGAGGGGTGTAAAGTTGTGTTGTGCAGCGACCACTGCTGTTCACTTCAGAATCCTTTCTTAATCTAAACCTGCTGATCATTTACTGAGTTGTTTTTATTGATTCTTCATTTTATTATTCCTCCCCTTCCTTTCCTCTCTTCCTCTCCCTTCCTTTCCTCTCCCTCCCTTTCCTCTCCCCTCCTTGGGCAGCCTGTTCCAACCCCTGACCACTCTGTTAGGGGAGAAATCATCTCTTCACCAGGTCCGGGGCTTCTGACCCCCCACTTACGGTTGTTTGACCCATCTCACCTGCTGTTAATCACCCTGCTGCCTGCTCAACCTCGACCTTACCGGGTACAGCCGGGGACAGTGGCTTTTCCTCGCACATCTTTCCTTCGTAGGCTACTGGAACTAACGGGGAGCGCCGCGCGGACCCGTCTGCCCTCCCGGAGCCACCCCGGCGGTGTCCGTGTCCCCGCGGTGTCCTTGTCCCTGCGGTGTCCGTGTCCCNGCTGCCTGTGCAGGGGGGCTGGCACTGGGTGAGCTTTAGGGTCCCTTCCAGCCCCCGCCAGCCTATGAGTCTAGGATTATATTTGAGAAGTAACAGGACTTTAGAGAGTCTTCATCCCAGTTCCTCAAGGGAAACCTGGGTAAACTCAGCGAATGATGTTCTGAGTTGGTTCCTTTGTGGTCTGTTCAGGGTAAACATGACCCTCTGCTTTGAAAACAAGGGTTTTATTTAATGGTATCTGGGCCACATGGGTTTGTCTTCAGTGTAGTCTGGGCAGGAGTCGAGGGGTGTAAAGTTGTGTTGTGCAGCGACCACTGCTGTTCACTTCAGAATCCTTTCTTAATCTAAACCTGCTGATCATTTACTGAGTTGTTTTTATTTATTCTTCATTTTATTATTCCTCTCCTTCCCTTCCTTTCCTCTCTTCCTCTCCCTTCCTTTCCTCTCCCTCCCTTTCCTCTCCCCTCCTTGGGCAGCCTGTTCCAACCCCTGACCACTCTGTTAGGGGAGAAATCATCTCTTCACCAGGTCCGGGGCTTCTGACCCCCCACTTACGGTTGTTTGACCCATCTCACCTGCTGTTAATCACCCTGCTGCCTGCTCAACCTCGACCTTACCGGGTACAGCCGGGGACAGTGGCTTTTCCTCGCACATCTTTCCTTCGTAGGCTACTGGAACTAACGGGGAGCGCCGCGCGGACCCGTCTGCCCTCCCGGAGCCACCCCGGCGGTGTCCGTGTCCCCGCGGTGTCCTTGTCCCTGCGGTGTCCGTGTCCCCGCGGTGTCCGTGTCCCCGCGGTGTCCTTGTCCCTGCGGTGTCCGTGTCCCCGCGGTGTCCGTGTCCCCGCGGTGTCCTTGTCCCTGCGGTGTCCGTGTCCCCGCGGTGTCCGTGTCCCCGCGGTGTCCTTGTCCCTGCGGTGTCCGTGTCCCCGCGGTGTCCGTGTCCCCGCGGTGTCCTTGTCCCTGCGGTGTCCGTGTCCCCGCGGTGTCCGTGTCCCCGCGGTGTCCTTGTCCCTGCGGTGTCCGTGTCCCCGCGGTGTCCGTGTCCCCGCGGTGTCCTTGTCCCTGCGGTGTCCGTGTCCCCGCGGTGTCCGTGTCCCCGCGGTGTCCTTGTCCCTGCGGTGTCCGTGTCCCCGCGGTGTCCGTGTCCCCGCGGTGTCCTTGTCCCTGCGGTGTCCGTGTCCCCGCGGTGTCCGTGTCCCCGCGGTGTCCTTGTCCCTGCGGTGTCCGTGTCCCCGCGGTGTCCGTGTCCCCGCGGTGTCCTTGTCCCTGCGGTGTCCGTGTCCCCGCGGTGTCCGTGTCCCCGCGGTGTCCGTGTCCCTGCGGTGTCCGTGTCCCCGCGGTGTCCGTGTCCCCGCGGTCTGGGCTGCGCTCTCCAGCAGCTCCGAGGGAGCCGCTCGCCGGGTCCGGGTGCACGATGCGTTCGTTCTGCACCAGGTCAGGGGCGCGCAGAGCCTCCGGCTCTCAGCCAGCCCCTTCCACGGGCAGCAGGGAGCTGGCGGGGATCGAGCGGCCCCGCAGACGAGCTGGGAGGCCCGGAGGACGCTCCCCTGCGGAGCCGTACGCGCCGGTCGCCACGAGATGTCCCTGCTGACCGCTCGGCGGGACTGGCTGAGCGGGAGGGGACCGAGGCGGCCGTCAGGCTGTGACAGAACCTGCCCGCGGCTTCGGTTCCTTGGGCTTTGCTCCTGGTGTCTTCGCGGTTGTACTTCCAGTTCGGGGTTCAGCCTGAAGCAGCTGCGGTCAGTGACCCCCCAGCATGTTTTCTTTGACAGAAATCAAGGCAGGAAGGAAGCCCCCAAAGCCAGAACGGAGCCCCCTGCTTTCTGACCGGTGGAATTAGGTGCTCGTCGACCTTCATTGCGTCTTCTTGTGGTTGTAGATCCCGCGGGGCTACTCCTTGAAGGAGGCTGGGTTCCAGCTCCAAGAGGGGAGATGGAGATGGGATCTGAGGCAGCAGCTGCTCCCTGGGAGGGGGCTGAGGCCCTGGAACAGGCTGCCCAGGGGGGCTGTGGCTGCTCCATCCCCCCTGGCAGCGCCTAAGGGCAGGTTGGCTGGGGCTGCGGGCACCCTGGGCTGGGGAGAGGTGTCGCTGCCCCTGGCAGGGGGGTGGATGCTGGGGGATTCCTGAGCTCCCTCCCATGCCAGCCCAGGCTGTGATTCTCTGATCCCATCCTGAAGAAGGGATGTCCTGGACGATCGTGTCCTGCTCCCTTTCCTTTGATCCACTCCACCTGGCCTTCAGCACTGCTGGGGGTGAAGGAGCAGCCTCAGCCTCCCGGGGCAACAGAGGTGGCTTCACAGACCAACAGAGCCACTGAGGCTGGAGAAGACCTTCAAGGTCATCAAGTCCAACCATCCACCCTACGACACCCAACCACTAACCCATCCCTGAAACACCCTGTCTGTTGCCCTGTTCCAAGGGCTCCCCACTCTTGCTGGGAAGCAGTTTGTCCTCAGACCCAGCCTGGCCCTCCCCTGGCACAACCTGACCCCATTCCCTCTGCTCTTATGGCCAGTCCTAGGGAGAAGGGGCCAACCTCCACCTCACTCCAGTCTTACTTCAGGTAGTTGTGGAGAGCAGTGGGGTCTCTCCTCCAGGCTGAGCAGCCCCAGCTCCCCCAGCCTCTCCCCATCAGCCCTGCTCTCCAGACCCCCAGCCAGCCCCGCTGCCCTTCGCTGCCCCCTCTCCAGTACCGCTGCTCTGAGTCAAGCTCTGGAGATGCTCTGGGAGGAACCTGAGGTGTCTTCACACTCGTTCTTCTCCCAGTCTTGATCCCGTTAGCTCTGGGGACCATGAGATGGCGCAGCGACCCTGGAGATCACAGCCCAGCTGCTTGCCCCGTGGCCAGGTGTCAGCTCCAACCGTGTGTTGTACTCGCTGGTGGGGGGGGCGTTTGTAGACCAAGGGAGCAGCTGTGGAGCAGCAGGGTGAGTTCACACAGTATCATAGGGCTGGAAGGGACCTCCAAAGGGCACCCAGTCCAACCCCCCTGCACCCAGCAGGGCCAGCACTCACCAGACCAGTTTGCCCAGAGCCCCAGCCAGCATGGCCTTGGATGGCTCCAGGGATGGCCCTCAGGTTCCAGACCTTTTCCCTCCTGTCCAGCCTCTCTCTGCCCTTTCCCAGCTTCACACCAGGACCCCTTGTCCTGTCATTCCCTGCCCTTGGGAACAGCCTCCCCAGCCCCCTGACAGCCCCTCTCAGGGGTTGGAAGCTGCTCTGAGGTTCCCCCAGAGCCTTCTCTTCCCGAGGCTGGACAACCCCCTCTCCCTCAGCCTGTCCCCAGGGCAAAGGCTCTCAGGGCCCCTCTTCTGTCTCTGGCCTTGGTCGGGGCATTGGGACCAGGGATGGGACAGCAGGGGCCAGACCCCCTTGGCAGCCCCGCTGGGCTGCGCCCAGGGTCCCCCCGCTGCAGGCACCACGTCTGCGCCGGCAGCCGGCGCTGAGCCGAGCCCCGCACCGACACATTCCTCCCTGCTTGCACACCACGGGCTTTGTTTGTTTTAATCACGGGGGCCCCTCGTAATTATTAACATATTTAATTGTTTTCACTCTGAGTCACTGGGCTCTGGGCGTGGAGCGATCACGAGCAGCTCTGCACTGCAGAGACCCAGCCCTGGGGCACGGGCACCGCGAGGAGGGATCCCCGGGGCCAGCGCGTCCAACCATCAGCCCCACTCTGCAAGGTCACCCCCAAACCAGAGCCCCCAGCACCACATCTCAGCCACTTCTACACCCATCCAGGGATGGGGACTCGCCCCCCACCCTGGGCAGCCCAGCCCAGTCCCTGACCACTCTCTCCAGGAAGAATCTCCTCCTGATGGCCAGTCTGACCCTCCCCTGGTGGAGCTGGAAGCCCTTCCCTCTGCTTCTGTGGCTACTGCCCTCTGAGCAGAGCCCAGCACCAGCATCTCTGCAGGGTCCTCTCAGAGAGCTGTGGAGAGCGAGGAGGGCTCCCCTCAGCCTCCTCTTCCTCAGACTAACCAGCCCCAATTCTCCATCTCTCCCCATCAGACTGATTCTCCAGGCCCTTCCCCAGCTCCGTTGCCCTCCTCTGCCCTCGCTCCAGCCCCTTGATGCCTCCCTTGGACCGAGGTGCCCAGAACTGGACCCAGTAACTCAAGGTGCTGAGTCCAGGGGGACAATCCCCTCTCTGCTCCTGCTGGACACCCAGTTTCTGATCCAGGCCAGGACGTCTCTGGCCTTCTTGGCCACCTGGGTGCCCTGCTGGCTCCTGTTCAGCCCCCTATCAGTTAGAACCCCCGGGTCCCTCCCTCTCAGAGTGCTCTGCAGCCCCCTGCCCCTGGCCCGTAGCGCTGGTCCCAGTGGCCCTTTGCAGATGGACCTCCTGCTGGCGCCAGCCCGAGCTGCCTTCCCCTCCGCTGCAAGCAGGGCTGAGGCTTTGGAGGAGGAGGTGCTGCTCTGGGCTGCTCCCCTGAGCTGTGCTCCAGCCCTGCTCCTCGCGCAGGGGCTCTGAGTCCGTCCGCCCCCCCGTGAAAACCGCAGCAGCCTCTCCCCAGGCTGGAGCTGCGTGGCCCCGTGGCAGCGGCCACCAGAGCTCACTGCAATTAGCCCTGTTTGTCTGAGGAAACTCAGAGCTCGGCACTTCCACATGATTTATGAGGTTTCCAGCGCCGGCAGTTCACGGGGAGGCTACCCGGAGCGGCCCCGATCTCCTCCCCTTGCTGGTGTCCACCAGGGCTTTGTGGCTAAGTGCTGCCCTGGGCTAATGCCGCCCACGAGCCCCTGAGCTGCAGGGTTTGGCCAGGGACCAGATCTGTGCATCCAGGGTGTCGCTTCATCGGGGCACCACCCTAGGAGAGTTGGACTTGTTCAGCCTGGAGATGAGAAGACTCCGGGGGACCCTAGAGTGACCTCCCGACCCCTGAGAGGGGCTGGCAGGGGCTGGGGAAGGCTGCTCCCTGGGGCAGGGAGCGGCAGGACCAGGGGTCCTAGTATGAAGCTGGAAAAGGGCAGAGGGAGGCTGCACAGGAGGGGAAGGGTCTTGAGTCTGAGGGTGGGGGATTCTGTGATACCAGTCAGAGGACCCTGGATGTCTTGGGGTGTCTTCTGGGGCTGCAGACCCCAGCTATTCCTGCAGCCTCACCTTGGGTCCTTGGGTGTGCGGGACGTGGGAGCCAGTGGGTGCAGAAAGCTGGTCCTTGCTCGGGTTCTCACGCGAGGTCGGCCACTCACCCCCAGAAGGGGGAGGCTCGGGGGAGCTCACTGCCTGCACCCCCCGGCGTCAGGTCAAGGCACTTCTGGGCTGATGTTAGGAGCCGGTGTCTGCCAGGCTCTCACCCGGGGTGCCAGGTCCAGCCTTCCTGTCTCGGCGTCGTGCTGCGCGGGACAGCTTTGCTCTCCGAAGGAGCCTTGGGCTGCAGGAGCAGCAATTAGTCAGGTTGCCAAGTTCAAAGCCTCCAGCCCACTGCCAAGGAGAAGCCCAAGAGGGAGGTCACGAGTGACCTCAGCCTTTCGACCCCTCCATCACATCCACCGCTGCTGGATCAGAGGGGAGGCGTGGAAGGGGCTTGTTTGGGAAGGTTTTGGGTTTCAGGTGAGGTCAGCAAAGGATTTGCCCAGACAGAAGGAGTCAGGGGGATGATGTGGAGGGCATTAGGGGAGATGAAAGGTTCTGGGTAAAGCAATCCCCTCCTTCGCCCAGCAAGGAAGGTCTGACCCCCAGAGGGGCCTTCTGGTGGTGCTAAGCAAGCCCAGAGCATCAGAAACCAGACATCGTCCTGCAGGAAGGGTCCCAGAGCACTGGGGATTGGAAGGGACCTCGGAAGAGCATCCAGTGCCATACCCCTGCCACAGCAGGATCCCCGAGATCCAGTCTTTAGGGATGGGCAGGGACCTTGAGAGATCATCCATCCAACCCCCCTGCCGCAGCAGGACCCCCCAGATCCAGTGTGAGCACTGTTGGGAAAAGAAATTTCAGGAGCCCTTGGAAGGGGAACCAGCCCCAAAGAGCATTCATTGCTCTGTCCAACGCCCTCTGAACGGTGCAGGTGAACCCTTCTCCATTCCTTGGACGTTTCAAACCTGCCTGGAGATGCTCCTGTGCAACTGGATCTGGGGGATCCTGCTGTGGTAGGGGATGGCACTGGGTGATCTCTCGGGGTCCCTTCCCATCCCTAAAAACTGGATCTGGGGGATCCTGCTGTGGCAGGGGATGGCACTGGGTGATCTCTCGGGGTCCCTTCCCATCCCTAAAAACTGGATCTGGGGGATCCTGCTGTGGCAGGGGATGGCACTGGGTGATCTTTCAAGCTCCCCTCCAACCCCTAAAGACTGGCAGCCCGGGCCAGGCTCTCACCACCCTTACTGTGAAAACTTCTTCCTTGCATCTAGTCTAAACCTCCCCAGACTGAGTTTAAAACCATCACCCCTTGTCCTGTCACAGCAGGACTTGCTAGAAGCCCCCCACATCTTTCTTGTAGGCTTCCTTCAAGTTCTGAAAGGCTGCTCTGAGGTCTCCCTGGAGCCTTCTCCTCTCCAGCTGAACAGCCCCAGCGCCCTCAGCCCTCTGCTCATTCTCACCCCAAGAGCTCCAGGTCCTTCTTGTCCTGGGGAGGACTGCAGGTGGGGTCTCAGCAGGGCAGAGCAGAGGGGCAGGGGGAGCTCTGTGGAAGGTCCCCCTCTCTCCGGTGGGCTGTGGAGGACTCGGCAGCGGGAGTGAGACGCCTCCCCCGGCCCTCGGCGCTCGCAGCCCCTCTGCCTCTCCGCCGTTAACGAGCTCCTGACATCTTTACTTTGCTGCGGGAAGGAGCCTGCGACCCGCCGCCCGCACACGCGCAGCTCCTGGGGCCAGTTTGCCGGTGTCCCGCAGAGTCGGTTGGTGTTGGAGCGGCCGAGCCCACGCACAGAGCCGAGCCCTCAGCGCTGGCGCCTTGTAAAGCAGGTTGTTCCCTTCCAGGGCTTCACAAACGGCGGCCGGCGGCTGCCAGAGCCGTGGGGGTGAGGAATCTTCCCTCCCCGCCGCTGCCTTCCCCTCCCTGCTGGGATCTGATGGAGAAACCAGCTCCGTGCGAGGAGACGCTGCTCCGCAGCTTCCCTCCATCACCTCAGCTGAGGGCTGGTGCTGGCTGCTTCCTCCTGCCTTCAGGAGGGGTCTGCTTGTGAAACTTCTCCCCTGCTGTTCACTGCTTGGTTTTCAGTCAATAAATGCTGGAGCAGAGGAGGTGCCACGTCAGTCTGAGAAGGAACCTCTTCCCAGTGAGGTGCTAGAGCCCCGGCAGGGGCTGCCCAGGGGGTTCTGGAGTCTCCCTCTCTGGAGACGTTTCAAACCCTCCTGGGCTGCTCCTGTGCAACTGGATCTGGGGGCTCCTGCTGTGTCAGGGGATGGGACTGGGTGACCTTTTGGGGTCCCTTCCAGTCCCTGTTGTCCTGGGATTCTGTGTGAATGAGATGCTTGGCTAGAAGAGCTTTGAAGGTCCCTTCCAATCCCTAATGTTCTGGGACTCTGTGAAACACCTCCTCCAGGCTTGGTGGGTCACTGTCTAATCAAACCCCAAGGAGGAGATGGACCAAGGAGGAGAAGGAGAAACAAGGAGTGAGGACCAGTCCATCTTGCCCACTGCAGAGACCTCCATCAGCATCCAGTGTTTCAAGTGGCCTCATCCACCACCTGATGGCCTCGTGTGGCTGAGCCGGCTGCACTCAGGCAACCTCCCAGAGAAGGCCAAGTGCCACCTCCTCCGCGGGGATGTGCAGCCGCATCGCTTGGAGCTCTGGGCTGCGAGGAGCTGGAGCCTCCTCCTCCTTCTCCTCGTTCTGCAGGGACTCTGGGCAGGGGTTGGACTCGGTGGTCTCGGGGGTCTTTTCCAGCCTGAACGACTCTGTGGTGCCTCAGGCTGCAAGTGCAAGAAGCATCAGCACGGGGGTGGGAACAGGAACATGTCTCCCCCTCCCAAAGCCCTGAAGTCAGCCCCCTCCTTCCCCACGAGGCTCCCTCCAGGCGTTGCCCAGTCGGTGTCTGAGGATGTTGTAGGTCAGAGAAGAACCTCTTTGAGACCTGGAGCGAGTGGAACGAGAAGAGAGACCCTCCCGGTCTGTGCTCTCAGCACCAGCTGTCTGCCCTCCTGACTTATTGCTGAATCTCCAGCCAAGTGCTTCTGGGGCCCAGAGTCGCAGCACAACCCCGAGGTCTGTGTGAAGTGCAGGGCAACCCCACGGCAGGTGGGGCTGAGGGACGGTGCCCTGGCTGCAGCCTCAAGCTGAGAAGGTCTGGAAGCAGAGCTGGGGGAAAGGGTCCCTGATTTCCAAGCCCCTTTTCCACAGCATGGGCCAGCGTCAGAGGTGAGTTACTGGGACAGATGGCCCTTTGATCTGCCCCAGTAAGGTCATTCCTGCCCTCTTCGTCCCGCCGGTGGCTGTTACAGAGAGCACCAGGACCCTCACAGCCCTGGAGCTTCGAGGTCTTAGTTGGGCTTGATGATCTCAGAGGGTCTTTTCCAGCCTCAATAACTGTGATAAAGGAAACATCAGCGTGAAACCTCTCTATTTCATGGAATCACAGACCCACAGAACATTAGGGATGGGAAGAGACCTCAAAAGACTGTCCAGTCCCATCCCCCTGCCACAGCAGGGTCTCCTAGATCCAGTCATTAGGGGTGGTCTCCCCTTGCTGCCAGCAAGCTCAGAGCCCAGTGATAGAAGGGGTTTTCTCCTCCTTAGAGGAAGCACCTGCTGCTCTAAGCCTGAGGAATGAGAAACAGAGGGAAGATGAGAGAAGGCGGCTTCCAAGGGCAGGGACTGACAGGACCAGGGGTCCTGCTCTGAAGCTGGAAAAGGGCTGGAACAGGAGGGAAAAGGGCTGGAACCTGAGGGTTAGAGGTCCCTGAACAGGCTGCCCAGAGAGAGAGGGGAGACCCCATCCCTGGAGCCATCCAAGGTCAGGCTGGCTGGGGCTGTGGACAACCTGGGCTGGTGAGTGCTAGCCCTGCTGGGTGCAGGGGGTTGGCCTGGGTGCAACCCTGTGAGTCCATGATGTTGTGTGTCTGTGCATTTGCTCCTCGGGCAGCGCCTGGGTCATCCTTGCCGCCAGACCCGCGGGGTCACCTCCCTGAATGGGCTGCTCAGGTGCAGGGCAGGGCCAGGACATGGGTGCCAGGACAGGAGAAGCTGCACCGAGGGGAGGCTGCAGAGCCCTGCGCTCAGCACAGCCGGGAGAGGGGAAGTGAGCATCGTTGCACATGAAAGGTAAAAAGAGCCGGGAGCTGAAGGAAACCCTGGAGGGGAAGGAGAAGAAAAGGCACCATAAAAACATTGGCAGGAGAACAAGAAGGTTTTAATTGGCCTGGAGTAAATGTAGTCTGGAAATTAGATGAGTTTCCTGAGCATCGGATCAGCAAATCCTGGAACAGCCTTCCAGGGGCTGCGGAAGCAGCTCGTTCGGGTGACGGGGTGGTTTAGCTGGACTCCTGCTCGTGGGGACAAGGGGCAGTGGATTGGGGGTTGGATTGGGTGGTCTCTCGAGGTCCCTTCCAGTCCCTAATGACTGGATCCAGGGGATCCTGCTCTGGCAGGGGGGTTGGACTGGGTGGTCTCCTGAGGTCACTTTCCACCTCTAATGACTGGATGTCAGCCCTTCCCCATCGGGGAGATGCTCCCCTCCCTCCATCCCTCCTGTGGCCAGACTCTCTCATTTCCCCTACAAGCCCCCAAAACCACATTAGCTGCCGCCTCCGTCGTCCCCAATGTGGGGTTTTTGAAGAACCAGAGGTAAACCTCCAACGAAAAACAGAGTAAAAATAGTTCAGAGCAACCTCGGGAGACTCCTGACCAACACAGAGAGGCTGCTGGGGCACCAAAGTGAACTTCAAAGGGCCGGTGTTTTCCACAGCCCCGGCAGAACATCCCGCGGTGTCTGTGTTTGGGAGCCCACAGGCTGGGAGCCAGCCGCGGCTCGAACTGAAGTGGTTGGGGTGCGCGGGCTGCAAACGTCGGGGTGCCTGAGGCATGAGGGCGGAGGGCGTGCGCTCGGCTTTGAGATGCCGGTGCTGCTGCTGCTCCTCTTCCAGCATCGCCTGCAGGTCCGAGGGGGAGCCGGCTGGGCTGTGCAAGAGCCGCGGAGCTCAGTGAGTGACCGGAGGAGGAGTCAGTCGCCAGAGCACAGGAGCATCCCTGCCCCTCCTCCTGCGCCGGTCTGCGAGCTGGGCAAAGAGGGAGCGATCCAGCCCTTCGGGTGATCCCAGTGTCCTACAGGTCTTCTCCAGCCTCACTGAATCAAGGATTCCGTGGGCAGCAGGTCAAGGGAGGGGATTGTCCCCCTCTGCTCTGCTGAGACTCCCCCTGCAGTCCTGCAGCCGCTTCGGGAGCGCCCAGGACTGGTGGGGGTCTCTTGGTGCTGGCCTCTTCTCACAGGTGACAGAAGCAGAGGGAAGGGCTTCCAGCTGCAGCAGGGGAGGGTTAGAGTAGCCATCAGAAAGAGATTCCTGATGTGGCCACAGACGACCTGCCCCGGGGAGGAGGGGAAGCCTCTCGGTGCCCCACAGGTCACAAACAAACCCCCGCGGACGGAACGAGACCTCTCAGGTGGAAGAGTCCAGTTCCCACGACTGAAATCCACCCGGGAAGCCGTCAGCTCCCCCTGAAAGCAGCCTCGTTCCTCACCCAAAGGTCATCCAGGCCTCCAAAGATCGTCCAGCCTCGTGTCTGGGTGGCTGCTGCGGTTCCCCTGCTGGAGTTCTGCAGGCACAGCCTGGATGGGTCTGCTCCTTTACAATCACAGAGCCACGGAATGCGGTGGGCTGGAGGGACCCCCAAAGGACATCCAACCCAACACCTCTACATCAAGCAGGGCCAGCGCTCCCCAGGCCATGCTGCCCAGAGCCCTATCCAGCCTGACCAGGGTCTAAGTGATCCTTCCTTGGCAGGGGGATTGGACTAGATGATCTTTTGAGGTCCCTCCCAACCCTAATGTTCAGTGATAGGGTGACCTTGAATGGCTCCAGGGATGGGGCCTCCACCCCAGCTCTGAGCAACCTGCAAAGGGCCTGCAAAGGTGTTTCTCTTCCTCTTCTGCCACCTGAAGGCAAGTCAACAGCTTCTCGGCGCAGGACCAGCACGGCCTCTCCCGACACCACGTCCCCATCGGCGGCTCGCTCCCCAGGGGCCTCCGCCTGGCTCTGCTCCACGCATGTTCTCGGTGGCATGCAGAAGCCATCAGCCGGCACCAGCGCACACGTCGGTGGAAGCCAGCGGGCGGCGGGTCAGGAGTGCACCCCGGGAGGACGTGGTGCAAGTAACTGACTCCATCTGCTCGGGGCCGACCGGCTCCAGCCCGTCAGAGGGAAGCTCGGAGCCCCGCGGGCGGCGGGGGGCTCTCCGCCTCCACCCAGGGGCTGGCGTGGGAGGGAGCCCGGCAGCCTCGCGGTGTTTACGCCGTCAGGCCCTGGGGGATTCATCTTCGTCCCGAAACACGTTCCTCACGCAGCCCTTCTGCGCGTCGGGCTCTGTCGCTGGGAGAGCGGAGGAAATGCCAGCGCGGAGGACGACGGGGAGCTAACGGCTCCCTGCCCGAGGTGTCTGTGAGCGGCAGCAGGATGCTGCTCGGTGCCGGGGCCGCCTGAAGTCCCTGTCTGCTGCCCCGCAGGGAAGGGGCAGGGGTGCAAGAGGCCTGCTGCAAGCCCAGGCTGAAGATGGAGCCGCCTGTGGGGGACATCGCACAACCAGACATCAGCATCTGAGCTGGCTCCATGAACTGCTCCCGGGGAGAAGCAAATCCGCCCCTTTGCCAGACTGGAAGCTCTGGTGGTTGCTGGTGCGATAAAGCACCTCGAGGGCTCATCAGCTGCTGTCAAAGGGGGCACAAGCAGTGGTGAAGAACAAGAGACCTTGAGCCTCACTGGCATCTTCCACCTGGACACTGTAGCCTCGTTACTAACTGATCCAAGAGTCTGCAAAGTCATCGGATCACACCATGAGTTGGGTTGGAAGCGACCTCCACATCTAGTCCAACCCCCCTGCACCCAGCAGGGCCAGCACTCACCAGCCCAGGTTGCCCAGAGCCCCAGCCAGCCTGACCTTGGATGGCTCCAGGGATGGGGTCTCCAGCCCCGCTCTGGGCAGCCTGTTCCAGGGATCCCCCACCCTCAGGTTCCAGCCCTTTCTCCTCCTGTCCAGCCTCCCTCTGCCCTTGTCCAGCTTCAGACCAGGACCCCTCATCCTGTTGGCACTGGGTGATGCCTGACTTTACGCTGAGCTCGTGCTGCAGTGAGCCTTCCCTGCAGGAGCCTGCAGCAGGATGTGTTCCTGCATCTGCCATCCTCTGAGCCTCTGGTTCCATCCTCCTCCCTCACAGCTGCTGCCGCTGCCTTCGCCACCTTCCCTTTGGGGTCTGGACAATCACAGGGCCATTCAGGTGGGAGAAGACCCTTGGGGCCATCGAGCCCAGCCACCAGGGGCTGAAGGACGGCTCCTCGGCTGCATCGCCAGCCCCGCTGAGGACACCGACCCGCCCCAGGGGCGCTGCCCGCGTTGCCCCGCTGGGTCAAGGGGACTCTTCGCCCAAGGTCCTTCACGCGAAGGACTCCTCGTGGTGCATCTGCCAGATGGCCCTTCCCGAAGCGAGCCAGCTGCACGCAGCTGGGAGGCTGCAGAAGCACCTGCTCTCCCGCCTGATGCATTCAGGGAGCACCCGAAGGGCCGGAGAGGGAGGGAGCCAGCAGGGAAAGCGGTGGAGACGTCGGCTCTGCGGCGAGCCCGGAGAACGCTCACGGCACAGCAGTGGAACCCGACTCCTTCCGAAGAGCCCCAAGGCGCTGAGACACGGAGCCCGGTCCCCACCGACTCCTGAGCTGCTTCCCGCAGGGCTTCTGCCATCGTCCCTGCCCCGGGGAGATCTGCATCGGCTTCCAGAGCCGTGACCACCTCTCCTCGACGGAGCTGCGAAGCCGGGACTTAGGTGACTGCACCGGGACCTCGCCGCCTGCCAGCCAGGGAGGAGGCTCCGTCCAGCTAGAGGGCAGGAACGGAGATCCCGATCGCAGGCAGAATGTAACGTCTAACCCCGCGGGCCCGGCTACAGGTGATGATTCAGGACGCGTTTGCGGAGCCCCGGTAATTACATTTGCCGAGAGGGCTTTGTTGTGGTTCCCGGGAGCCGAGGGAAATGACGCCATGAATATTCATGCTGCCGGCAGCTGAGATGCTGCCGATACCCAGGATTAGCGCCGGGGCTCTCCCCTCTCCTTGTAATTCCCCGAGCTAACATCGCCGACTCCCATCGGGATAAAGGCGCCTCCGCGGCAGAAGGACCCCCCAGCAGCCTCCAGCCAAGCTCCACTGGCCCGTGTCTTATCTGGGGCATCGACTTGCTTTCCCCTGAAGTATCAGCAGTCGTGTCCTGAGACACAAAGGGGTCTTTGCTTCCTCTGTGCAAGCAGCTCGGAACCCCCCTGCACGAGTTCCTGTGCCGCCTGG
>VXBP01001793.1:74119-121619 GCA_013400115.1 Rhinopomastus cyanomelas | reverse complement strand
TCAGAGACTCTCTCTGCCCTCTGGATAACTGCTGCCTCTCCATCCCGTCACTGCCTTGAGGCACCTCGAGGCTCCTTGAGGCACCTCGAGGCACCTTGAGGCACCGTGATGCACCTTGAGGCACCTCGAGGCACCTTGAGGCTCCCTGAGGCACCTCGAGGCACCTCGTGACCACCAACTTCAGACATGGGGATGAGGGGCTGGGGAGCAGCCAGGCACAGAGGAACCTGGCAGTGCTGGGTGACAACCGGCTGAGCAGGAGCCTCCGTTGAAGGTTTTAGGTGGTTCTTCCTGCTCCTAAAAGGCATCTTGTCCTCTCCAGCTGGTCTCCACCTCCCCACTCCTGTTACTAATGGCAACCCCACTGCTGAGTCCCACAGCCAAGAGGACTCCAGCTCCACAGCAAAGGAGGGGTTACTGCACTTCTTCTTCGTAGGCAACAGAAAGCTTTACCCCACCCTGCAGGGATGGTTCAGCTTTGGAGAGAGGAGCTGACAGATGGTTTCTATTAGGATGGAGGCCTTTAAAAGGCAGAGCTGGAGCAGGGCTGGGACCTTTGGAGTGGAGGAGAAGTTGTTCTGCACAGTGCCTGGGCTGGGAGGTCAGGATTCCCAGTCTCTGGCCAAGTGGTAGGAGAGGGGAGAAGCTCTGCTTCGGTTCTCCTCTGGCTGGTGGTGGGAGCTGGTTGCTGCTTTGGGTTGGATGGGGCACAGCCTGGGTGCTGCTAGATGATGAGTGATGAGATCAAAGACAGGCTGAGGGAGACAAACACCACCAAAAGGTAGGGGAAGTGAGCTGTGGCTCGGAGTCCCATTCCTTCACAGGAAAATAGTCCTCGAGTCCAACCCAGCTGCCCCATCCCACCCCCAAACCCCATCCTTGAGCTCCAGATGTCCCTGACTGGGAAACACAGCCAGGGGTGGCCATTCAACCCCTCCCTGGGCAGCCCGAGGGTCCTTTCCAGGGAGAACCTTCTCCTCAGGACCAACCTCCCCTTCCCCTGGGGCAGCCTGAGGCCGCTTCCTCTGCCCTTTGTTCTGCCCCAGATCTCTTCCAGCCTTAATGATCCGGTGATTCCTTGTGCCCGTGTGGCTGGTGACATCCAGCCTCGGAGGTACCGCCTGAGCGGGGTCTTGCTCCCAGCAGCAGTGTTGGTGTTTGTGTGGCACCCCAGGTGGGGGCTGCAACAGCGATGGGACTTCTGCAAGGGGTGGCACATCTCTTCCCCTCTTTTCCTTCTTTACTTTCCCTTCTCTTCTTCTTTTCCTTCTTTTTTCCCTTTCTTTTCCTTTTTCCTTCTCCTTTTCTTCCCTCTTCTCTTCTATCTTCTCCTCTTCTCTCTTCCCTGCCCTTTCCTTTCCCCTCTTCTATTTTTTCATCTCACGGTCTCCTTTTGTTTGTTCACTTTTATCCCTATTTTCCTTGTCACTTTCATTTCCTTTTCCTTGTTAGTTTTATTTCCATTCGTACTTCTGGGGGTTTTGTTTGTCTGTTTGTTTTCCCTCCTCCTTTTCCTCTCCCTTTTATCTTCCTCCCAGCCCCGAAGTCAGCCCCCCCCGTCTGCCCTTGCCCCTGGTGAAGGGGCAGACCGAAGGGGGAGGCAGCGCCGGGCACGGATTCCTCTCCCTCTCCAGATCAGGGGACCCCCCTGGCCGCTCCGTCGGTCTGAAGTGTCTTTGTGACCCCTTTGTGACTGTGCGGGCGCGGGTCCCCCTCCGCACAGGGGACCTTTCAGCCACCCCCCCTCATTTCTATTAATGAATCATTAAGCCGCTCACTGGGGCAGCGACGGCCAGTCCCTGCCATCCCCTGGAACCCCCCGTCGGGGGCTCCGCGGCGCTCCAGCGGCGGGGCGGGGAGGCGGCGGGGGATGTCCCGCACCGGGCGGTGCCGCCCCGCAGAGCCCTGCGGAGCCCCGCGGCGGGTTCCGCGGGGCGCGGAGCCCTTTGTTATGCTAATGCGGGCTGACATCACGGCGGATATCAAAGCCGAGGGGCCGAATATAAGGCGGATCCAGCGGGGCCGCCCCGGCAGAGCAGCCCCGGCCCCCGCGCAGCCCGGGCGGAGGGTGAGTGGGGACCGGCACCGGGGAGGGGGTGACCGACCGACTGACCGACCCGCCGAGAGCTGCTCCGGGAGGGGCTCAGGGATCCCCGTGGGACACCCTGAGGACGGGAGAAGGATTGGGGTCTGTCTGCTGGGAGAGGGGAGATGAAGGCGTGTGGAGAGAGTGGGGACCCGGGGGGATATAGGGGGATGCAGGGAGAGGGGAGACCTTAGGGGGATGGAGGGAAAGGGGAGGTTTGGAGGCTACAAGGGAGAGGGAAGACCCGGGGGGATGGAGGGAAAATGGAGATTGTTGGGGCTCCAGGGCAGAGAAGAGCTGGGGAGATGCAGGGATAGAGAAGACCTTGAGGGATGCAGGGAAGGGGGGGGTTGTGTTGGAGGCTACAAGAGAGAAGGGAGAGGGAAGACCCAGGGGGATTGAGGGAAAGGGGAAGTTTTGAGGCTTCAGGGCAGAGAAACCCCGGGGAGATGCAGAGAGAGGAGAGACCTTGGGGGATGCAGAGTGAGAGGAGAGACTTGCAAGCTCCAGGACAGAGGATACCCGGGGGGATGCAGGTTGAGGGGAGGTCTGGGAGGGATGCAGAGAGATTAGGGGATCCAGGCAGCTCTGAGACCCCGTGGGCTGCAGGAGAGAGGGTAGACTTGGAATTGGCAAGGAAGAGGAGAGAGCCAGAGGGGTGTAGAGGGACCTCAGACCCAGGAGCTGTAGGGGAGGTTGGACGTTCGGGGAGGGGGGGGGCTGAAGGGAGAGGGGAGACCCGGTGGCTAGTAGGGAAGGGGGAGATGGAGGAGGGCATAGGATCACCTAAGATCAAGGAGCTGCAAAGGGAGATGCAGAAGGCTGCGAGAGAGGAGAGACCAAGAAGTGCAGGGGGGTGGAGAGAGAAGACCTGGGGACCAAAACCAGCCCCTGCACCCCCATTCTCCTTGCTCCTCGTCCTCACTGCAGGACATCTGGTGTTCTGCCCCCCCCAAAAGCAGCCGGCAAGCTGGCAGCGGGGTCGGGTGGATGGATGTTTGCCCCCCTCGGGTGGGAAAAAGGGGGTCTGGGATGTTTTAGCTCGGTGCGAGCAGCCTGTGAGCAAAACAACTTCGAGTTAAACCCAGCTCAGCCTTTTAGGAGCCCTCGGGCCACTTGCTGCCGGTTTGATCAGTGACCCAGAGCTCTCCAGAGCTGTAAACATCACGTCTACCCCATCGAGTCTATCCACAGCCCCCCTGCCTCCCCCTCCACTTGCGAATTCCTCTCGCAGACGTAACCTGTGCTGGGCTGATTGGGAAAAGACGTTGCTGCCTCCCCAAGAGCAGGGCGGTGGTTGTGGGCTCTCGGGGTGGTGGGGTGACAGGGGGGAGCGGTTAGAGCACTCCTCTTCCCATTCCACACGGGGAAGCCCCCCAAAGGCTGGGTTTTTCAAAGCCGGGGTGGAGCGGAGGGTGGCGATCGCCGCTCATGCTCAGCCGAGAGGCTTTAGAGCGTCTCGTGTTGCTCCCGAGGAGATAAGGGGTCTGCAGTGTCCTAAATGGGCACTAAAAGGCTCGGGCAGGATTAAGGGCTGAAGGTTTCCAGGGTGCTGGTGGGGAGGGGGGCAGCCCAGACCTTCCGCAGATGAAACGTGGAAGGAGCTGGAATGGGCTGCCCAGGGAGGCGGTTGAGTCCCGGAAGAGTCTGCGAGAGGCTCAGGTGTGGTGCTGGGGGATCTAGTTTGGGGGTGACCTTGTCGAGTGGGGTTGATGGTTGGACCCGATGATCCCGGGGCCTTTTCCAACCTGAAGGATTAGTGAAACAAGAAGCTTGTCGGGGTTTGGGGGGGGGGCGGCACTGACTTCGAGGAACACCCCGACCCGCAGCGATGAAGAGACCCTTCTCCCCTTGTAGTCGAGCGGAGGGTTTTGTCTCGGGCTTCTCGGGAGCCGGGAAATGGCCCCTAGAGGTCCTGAAAGTCCTTTGCAACGACAGCGCTTCCGCAGCGACCCCTGAGAGCAGGTGCTGGGACGGGCGGCACCCAGCCCCCAGAAACATCGCCCGAGTGGGGGCACTGAGGCAGAAAGCTGTGGGTGAGTGGGTGGGATCTAGCCAGAGCTGCGGAGCTGACTAGGATCTGCTTTGCCCATGGGGAGGTCTTCCACAGAGCAACTGCTCCACTCATTCCTGGTCCCTCAGTCTGCTTTGAGGGGGATGGTGTTGGGTTAGATGGTCTTGGTTGGACTAGTGATCACAGCTGGACCAGGGGATAAGGGTTGGATGAGATGGTCTGGGTTTGACTAGATGATCTTGGGATGGATCAGAAGCGGGGTGGTTAGGAGCTGGAGAGAGGTTCTCCTCCCCCTCTACTCTGCTCTGGTGGCACCCCAGCTTGAATCTTGTGTCCAGATGTGGGCCCCTCGGCTGTTGGAGAGAGCCCAGTGCAGAGCTACGGAGATGGTGGAGGGAGGGGAGCATCTCCCTGCTGAGGACAGGCTGAGGGGTGACCCCATGGGTGTTGATCAATATGTGAAGGGTGGGTGTGAGGAGGATGGAGCCAGGCTCTGCTCAGGGGCACCCAGTGACAGGACAAGGGGCAGTGGGTGTGAGCTGGAGCAGAGGAGGTTCCCCATCAGTGTGAGAAGGACCTTGTTCCCAATGAGGGTGCCAGAGCCCAGAGCTCTGCCCAGGGGGCTGTGGAGTCTCCTTCTCTGGAGACGTTTCAAACCCTCCTGGACTGGATCTCGGAGATCCTGCTGTGGCAGGGGACTGGGCTGGGTGATCCCTAATGCTCTGTGATTCTGGGGTCTCGGAGGTCTCTCCCCCCCTTAATGATCCCGTGTGGAGATGGTGGCGCTCGGGGGCCGCAGGAGCGACGCTGGTGGGCAGGTTCTGCTGTTTGTTCTGTCGCGGCTGCCCCGTGGGGTGGGGAGGCACCAGGAAGCCCACAAGAAGCAGCCCCGAGCGGTGTCTGAAGTGAGGAACTGAAGGGAAACCCATTAGCTGCTGTCTCCACCGCTGCTAAAATAAGCCAGAGGTGCCCTGGAGACAGCGAGGACCCCGCTCGGAGCTGAAACCCCGGCACCGGGTTTGTTTGTTTGTTTGTTTGGGGGGATTGGAACGAGGAAAAGCAGCAACAGAAATCAGGCAGGAAGGAAGGAGGGTGAGGAGGGGGAATCCTTGAGAGCTTTTTGTCTCCTGGCTGCTCCCCAGGGAGAGGGAAATGGGAGGGGGTGGTTTTTTTGATGTTTATGAAGTTGCAGCCTTTTCCGTGAGCTCCAGGTGCCCGGGGGCTTGGGAGGAGGGAGAGGCAGAGTTAATGAGGTGAGAAGGAAGGCAGCCGGGGAAGGAGCAGAACGCGCCTGTCCTAACAGAGCCGACCCCAACCATCTGCAGGGCCACCGGCACCTGCGAGGAGTCGGGAGGAGCAGGGGGAGAAAAGGGGGGAAAGGGAGGAAAAAAGGAAGAGAAAGGAAAAGAGGGGGGAAAGAGAGGAGGGGGAAAAGAGCGGGGGAGAAGGGGAAAAGGGGAGGGAGGAGGAAAAGGATAAAAGAGGTGAAAGGGGGAAGGGGGAAAAAAGGGGAAAAGGAAAATGGGAGGGAAGTGAGGGGAAAGGGAGGGAAGGGGGAAGAAAGGAGGGGGGGCAGAAAAGAAATGAGGAGCAGACTTGTGGCAGCTGAAGAGCCGCAGATTTGGGGTTTGCCTGAAGATTCCTCTCACCCTCAGGGGAGGAGGAGGTGGGGGGCAAAGGAACCCCCCCCACCCTACAAGCCGAAGCAGGGGACCCTTCCCCGCGCGGGGTTAAGTGGAAACACACCCGAGCAGCCCGGAGCTGGGGCGTAATTGAAGCCACACGGGTGCCTGTCGGTCCGTCCGAGCCTCGGCGAGGGGAGGGGGGACAATGCGATTCCTAAACCCCTCCTTTGCCGATCTGGACAACGACTCCCCCCTCTCTCCTCTCTCTCTCGCGACCACTCACTGACCTGGAGAGTTAACGGGCTCCCGCTGCTTCTCTCTCCGTCTCCTCTCAGGTTGTTCGTCTCTCCAGGAGGAGCAGCCCTCTGCAGGGAGGAGACGCCCCGCCGACGGCTAGGGAGAGCTCCTCGGCGTCAAACTCGTCCTGATTCTTCAACTTCCTACAAAGTTTTTCCATTTTAATTTTTTCAATTAAAAAACTCCCTCGTTTTCCTTTTTTAAAAAATTTTTCAAATAACTTCGATTTTTAGAAGTTTTTCAAAATCCGTTTTGTTTCTGTGGAGACGGCGACTCCCGTCGTCGCGCCGGAGGAAACATGAAGCCGAGCCCGCGGGTCTTCCTGGCCGCTTTCCTCGCCCTGATTCTGCAGACGGGGCTCTGCTACGGGATCAAGTGGATGTAAGTACCTCCCGATCTCCGCCGCGTCCCGAGCAGCCCCGTGGGCATCGCTCAGCCCCTCTCCCCGGGCTTCCGCAGCCACCATTCGTGTTCCTCTGCGACTTAGGAGGTTCCACATCAGTGGGAGAAGGACCTTCTTGGCAGTGAGGGTGCCAGAGCCCTGGCAGGGGCTGCCCGGGGAGCTGTGGAGTCTCCTTCTCTGGAGACGGTTCAAACCCTCTTGGCCATGGTCTTGTGTGACTGGATCTGGGGGGTCCTGCTGTGGCAGGGGGATGGGGCTGGGTGATCTCTGGAGGTCCCTTCCCATCCCTGATGACTGGATCTAGGGGATCCTGCTGTGGCAGGGGGATGGGGCTGGGTGATCTCTGGAGGTCCCTCCCCATCCCTGATGCTCTGGGACTGTGCGTCAGCCGCTGCGATGAAGCCACCGGTCCCCAGCCCCAGGGGAGCTGCCCCACAGTTAACACGGGGTCAGGAGGGCTCTTCCTTGCAGAGCTGTTCACCTCTGGGTTTCGCGGAGGGTGTTAAGACATGAGGCAGAGGAGGGTGAGGAAGGGGCGAGGAGGGAGGGGGCGGCTGCTCCAGCCTGGCCGAGGGTTTCCTGGGGGAAATGTCGCCGCAAACGAAGCGAAAGCAGCCGCGGTCTCGGCGCTCTGCCGGAGCCGGCAGGTCAGTCAGTTGCCCGCGGTGCCATAAGCAAACAAGCCCCTGCGGCAGCCACCTGGCCTCGTGCCCTCGGGGGTGACCGGCCTTTCGGAGTCTGGCTGCTGAACGAGCGAGTGGCCGCGGGGTGGCCTCCAGGGAGCATCTTCTGCCCGAGGAAAGGTGTGAAAACCCGCACATGGGGTCCAGTGCGTCCGGCTGAGGAGCTTGGGGTTGGGTGGGGGAGCCGAGATGGAGCTGCTTGTCCTGGCCCTTCCATCCTGCGTCTAACCCCTCTTCAGCTGGCTCGGCCTTGGGCGTTTGAGGTTCTCCTGTGGCTCCTCATCTCTCTTCAATCTGGGCATCTTCTACTTAGAGAAGTCATTGAGGCCAAGGTTTTCCCTTGTCCTGCATGAAGCTGGGAGGGGCGGGCTGATGGGGAGAGGCTGAGGAAGCTGGGGGTGTTGAGCCTGGAGAGGGGGAGACTCAGGGGGAACCTTCTCCCTCTCTCCTGCTCCCTGAAGGGAAGTTGCAGTCAGGTGGGGTCAGGCTCTTCTCCCAGGCACCCAGCACCAGGATGAGAGGGCAGGGCCTGGAGCTGCCAGAGGAGGGTTAGGGTGGGTGTCAGGAAGCCCTTCCTCATGGAGAGGGGGATCAGAGGCTGGACTGGCTGCCTGCCCAGTTGAAGGGCAGCCCGGCTGTGGGCCCGAGTGCCCCGGTGTGGCCACTGGGGTGCTGCTGGGTGCTGAGCTGGGCTGGCTGAGCTCAGGGGGCTGCTCCAGCCCTGCTGATTCTGTGACATAGAGGAGGGTGAACCCCTCTGTAGGGTGTTTCAGTGCAGCTGGTCAAGCAGGAGGAGTAGTCGCCTGCTTCAGGACACCTTTGCTCTCCTCTCTCCACACTGTAATGGGCAGCCTGGGGGGATGTGGAGTCTCCTTCTCTGGAGATGTTTCAAACCCGCCAGAGCCATGTTCCTGTGCAACTGGATCTAGAGGGTCCTGCTGTGGTGGAGAGGCTGCACTGGATGATCTTGTGAGGTCCCTCCCAACCCCTGATGCTCTGTGACCAGCCCAGCTCCGTCCTGCCGCAGTAACACACGCTGCAAAGCAGCAGCCTTAGAGCAGGTCGCTGCGGCCGGGGGAGCGGGGCATGCGATGCGTTTCTGCGGGGGGCTGTTCCTGCACTCGGTCTCATTCAGGGTTTGGAATCCGCACGAGGAGCCCCGTTTTCTCAGCTCTTCGGGGAGAAGGGTCTTTGCAGGACTGTCACGAGGACTTGGTCCGAGCTCTCGGGAGCCAGAGGCAGCCCGAGGGCTCCTCGCTCTGCCCTGCGGTGCCCTGGGGGCCACGAGCACTGGGGCAGCCGGAGCCTCCCTGGGGAGACCTTCCCCTGGGTGGGCATGGAGGAGGAAAAGGAGAAGGAAAGAGAGGGAGTCGGGGAGAGGGAGAGAGAAGAGGAGGGGACAGGTCTGGGGAGAGGGGGAGAGAGAGAGAGGAGGGAGAGAGTAGGGCAGAGGGCGACGGGGCGAGGGAAGAGGGAAGGGGCTGGAGAAGGGAGGAGGAGAGCAGCAGGGTCACACAAACGCACCCCAAGCCCAGCCCTGAAGCCGCAGCCCAGGGAAGAGCCGCTTTCAGACGCAGTGCCAAGCCCGGCGCTGGCAGCCGTGGGCACCAGGCCATGGACTTCCAGCCCGAGGTGACTGAAGTCAATGCCAGCGGCGGGCGGGCTGCCTCGCCGAGCCCGAGGAAGGGCCGTGGAGCTCTGTCAAGTTTTCCTGTGCTGCCCACGGAGTGAAGAGCAGACTTCAAAGCCGCTGTGTCCCCCCCTTCTCTTCATCACCCCCTGATCCGCTCCCCCCCGGCGTCCCCGTCCTGCAGCCCTCCCCAGCAGCTCGTCCGGCAGCCCCGTTGCCAGCAGACGGTCTCCTCGCGGGCACCTGTGCCCCGATGTCCCGGCTCCCACCTCCCTGGGGTGCAGGGGAGCTGCTGGGGAGCCTGATCTCTGCCCGTGTTCCTCCCCTGCTCTTGCTGGCTGCGGGAGGCTGATGAGCTGGGGTGTCCCCGTTTCCCCAGAACACAGCTCTAAACCATCTCGGGCCCCTCAGGGGCTGTGGTGTGGCCGTGGGGCTCATGAGGCTGACCTGGTGCCTGGGAGCGCTGCTCGGCGAGTGGTGGCCACGGAGGGCACCGGCAGGGCTCCTCCCTCCATCACCCCGTGGCCTTTGGTGTGATGGGATCTCTGCCTCGGTGCTGCCGGAGGCTGGGGAGGTTGGTGCCTCCCCGCGGGCAGGGCAGACGTTCCAGAGCGTGGGACGGGGACGGAGCAAGTGTGGTCTGCCGGGGCTCGGACGAGGCGACCTCGGGGCTCTCCCCCTCCTGCTCCACGATGTACGAGGCCGCTTTCTGCTCTCGGCCGGTGCCTCCAGCGACGCCCTTTCTTTGTCGCTTCCTCGACTTTCTCCCCCGACACCCCGCTCCCCTCCCGGCCTGTCGGAGGCTCTTGCTGCCGCCCCTGCCTTGTGTGCAGGGCTGAGATGCAGACACCTCGGTGAAGGTGCCCCGGAGCTCTGTGTGCTGCAGCACCTCGAAGGTGCTCTCACCCCCGTGGAGGGGCAGGTGAAGCACCCCAGCGCTTCGAGAGCATCACGTAGCCCCTCCGATTAGCAACCCGAGCTGGCGCCGCTCGGAGAGGCCAGGAGCACCCTCACGTGCCTGAGGCTCAGGCTCTCTCAGGGCTGCACCTTGAGTGCTGGGGCCAGTGTGGGCACCTCAGTCCAAGGGCTGGAGCGAGGGCAGTGGAGCTGGGGAAGGGCCTGAAGGACCAGCCTGGTGAGGAGAGATGTATAGAGCTGGGGCTGCTCAGTTTGGAGCTGAAACCGGTTGTTGATAACCCTCCCCTGCTGGAGCTGGAAGCCCTTCCCTCTGCTTCTGTGGCTACTGACCTGTGAGCAGAGCCCAGCACCAGCATCTCTGCAGGGTCCTCTCAGAGAGCTGTGGAGAGCGAGGAGGGCTCCCCTCAGCCTCCTCTTCCTCAGACTAACCAGCCCCAGCTCTCTCCATCTCTCCCCATCAGACAGACTCTACAGCCCTTCCCCAGCTGCGCTGCCCTTGCTGCAGCCCCTCGATGTCTCCGTTGGACTGGGGTGCCCAACACTGGCCCCAGTGCTCAAGGTGGGGCCTCCCCAGTGCTGACTGCAGGGGCACATCCCCTCCCGGCTCCTGCTGGCCGTGTGGTTGCTGACAAGCCCTCCCCTCCCGGATGGCTCCGGAGGAAGCCCCAAGGCAGCTCGTTTAACAGCGAGGGAGGGAAGGAAGCGCGTGAGGGCGGCTGTGCTGCCAGGACCCGGGGCCAGCAGCCCCAGGGCTGTTTTATGGGGACTGCCCTCAGCGGGTCCTAAAGACGTGGAGAGCCGCGGGGGGGGGGGTACCCGACTCCTGGCAGCGCCTGCCGCCTCCTGCTCCAGCTGGGGGCTTGAACAGGATGAGGTGTCTTGGGGGGCTGCTGGCTGCTCCCACAGTGACGCGTGTGTCGGCGGCTCGCAGCATCACCAGGGCTGGAACCGATGGGATTGGAAGGGAGCTCGGGGCTCATCTCCTCCAACCTCCTGCTTCTCTCCTCAGAGCTCTGTCCAAGACCCCGTCGGCTTTGGCCCTGAACCAGACCCAGCACTGCAAGCAACTGGAAGGTCTGGTGGTTTCCCAGGTGCAGCTGTGCCGCAGCAACCTGGAGCTGATGCAGACCATCGTGCAGGCGGCCCGGGAGGTGATAAAGACCTGCCGCAAGGCCTTCTCAGACATGCGCTGGAACTGCTCCTCCATCGAGCTGGCTCCCAACTACCTGCTGGACTTGGAGCGAGGTAAGTGGCTCCGCTGGCCCGGCCGATGGGGCTGGGAGGGCTTTGGAGGAAGGGCTTCGTGGCCTGCTCTCCTGTTCTTCGAGGTCCTCCTCATCGTCATGCCCAGGAGCTCCCAGGTCTTGGACTCGGGCTCCCACAGCTCTGACACAGCCTGCCACCAGTCTGGCCTGCTCACGCCCTTGGGAGTCGGGTGCACGTGCCCCATGGAGCTGCTGGTCAGGGTCAAGCAGCGGAGGCTGCACAGGAGGCTGCAGGGTCGCCTCTGTGGCTCAGACCCCACTTGCGCGCTCGTGTTCCAGCTCTGTGGCTCCTGGCACCTTCCCCAGCACAGAGGCAAAAGCATCTGGGGAAGTCCACGGCGGGGGCCTTCGTCCCGTGCTCCAAGAGCAGATCACCCCACAGTGGGCAAGTTGCTTCAGTCCAGGGACCTCCTTGTCCTGATGGTTGTCACCTCCTGTTGAACAGCCTGTGTAGAATGGGCAAGTTTCTTAAACCCATGAGCCTCCTTGACCTAGTGGTTGCCACCTCATGTCGAAGAGCCCACTTAAGATGGACAGGTTTATTAAGTCCATGGGCCTCCTTGCCCTGATGGGCTGTTGGCCTCATGTGGAAGAGCCCACAGAGGATGGACAAGTTGCATAAGTCCATGGACCTCCTTGTCCTGCTGGTTGTCACCTCATGCCAAAGCCCCACTTAGGATGGACAAGTTGCTTAAATCCACAGGGCTCCTTGTCCTGGTGGTCATTGCTTCGTGTTGAAGAACCCTCTTAGGCTGGATAGGTTCCTGAAATCCATAGGCCTCCTTGACCCTGTGGCTGTTGCCTCATGGAAGAGCCCACAAAGGACGGACCAGTTGCTTAAGTGCGCGGGCTCTTGCCCAACCGCTGCCGACGCGTGCCGAGAGCCCGCTCGGGAGAAGCTCTCCGACCCGCGGTGCCGCGGGAGGCCCCAGCGTGGTCCCGGGGTCCCTTCCTGGGCAGCGTGCGGCTGCGGGGCTGAGCTGGAGTTCTCGTCTCTTGCAGGCACGAGGGAGTCCGCCTTTGTGCACGCCCTCTCTGCCGCCGCCATCAGCCACACCATCGCCCGAGCCTGCACCACCGGGGACCTCCCTGGCTGCTCCTGTGGCCCCATCCCAGGTGAGACACCTGGACCTGGGTATCGATGGGGAGGATGTGCAGACAACCTCAACTATGGTCTTATCATGGGGTCCAAATTTTCAGATGCTCCCATGAAGATGAAAAAATCAGGATCACAAGCCAATAAACTGATGCATCTGCACAACAGTGAAGTAGGGAGACAGGTAACCACCCTGCGTGTACCACCCGCCGCAGCGTCGGGCGCTCCGTGAGCTTCCGTGCCTCTGGCAGCTCGCCAGCGGAGTGGGCTTCTCCCACTGGCTCTGGACCCCTTGGGCCCGCTGGGGCTGTGTAACTCACGTCTGGGCTCACCCAGTCCTCCTGAAGGCCACCTCCAGCCCCACGTGGCCGTGTAACCTGTGTGACCGTGGGCGAGGCGTCTCCTTGGCACCGCGGGCACCCCAGCGGGGGACGATGCTCCCCGCGTGCGCTGCTCGGCACCGATCCCCAGCTCAGCCCTCGGTGCCGCTGGGGAGCCGAGCGGGGACCCCCTGCACCCATCCCTGGGGCGGCGCCCGCTCCCTGGGCTGGTCCTGCCCGGCAGAACCTGGGGCACGCTGGGCAAGCTGGAACAGGACCCAGGAGCTGCAGGGCTGGACTCTCCGTTGCAGAGCGTGGCCACGGCCACCCTGCCTGCCCCGGGTGTTCTCCTCTCACGTCCCCTCTCTGCTGCTTTGGGGGGTTTGGCTGCTGCTCCCAAGGCAGCGAGCAGGGTCCTGCCTGGGGTGCGGCGCTCGGGTGGCCGCTGCATCCAGCCCCCCGCAGCCCCCCGCGGGGTCCCCACAGGGCTGAGGGCAGGGCAGGACCCCTTTTGGCTCCATGGCCAGTAGGAAGGCAGGGAGGGTGCCCCGGTTTGGCCAGAGCCCGGGCAGCTCTGTCAGCAGGTGCTCTGCTGGAGGCAGGACTGGCCGCGGACCATCTCCTTACGGGTCGCCTTGATCTCCAGCTCCTCGGGAGCTGGGAGGGCAGAAACGCAGCCACCCACCTTCCAGACACTCGTCTGTCTGCTGGCTGCGGGGGAAGGCGGCCCTGGGCCAGTGGTGGTCACCGAGACGCTGCGGGACCTCATCCCCTAGGCGCAGTGGCTGCTCCTGAGTGCCCGGCAGCCCCTTCCCACAGCAGGGAGCTCTTTCTGGGACGCCCTGGGGTGCTTCAGGGCCACCAGAGGCCGTTTCCTAAGCCCAGCTTCCCTCGTCCCACAGGTTTTGAAAGCCTCTCTTGAGATGAAGTGCAAGTGCCACGGAGTTTCTGGGTCGTGCTCCATCAAGACCTGTTGGAAAGGGCTTCAAGAGCTGCGGGACATCGCGCTGGACCTCAAAAGCAAGTACCTGTCGGCCACCAAGGTGGTTCACCGGCCCATGGGCACCCGCAAGTACCTGGTGCCAAAGGATATCGACGTCAGGCCGGTGAAGGAGACGGAGCTGATTTACCTGCAGAGCTCCCCCGACTTCTGCATGAAGAACGAAAAAGTGGGGTCACACGGCACCCAGGACAGGTGAGCGCGGCTGCGGGGGGTTCTGATCCCCTCTGAGCCCCAGGAAGGGGGGGAACGGGGGACACGTGGGTGCAAGAGGTAAATAACTGAGGGGGCTGCACGTGCAGGGGGAGGACATCAACGTCCAATGCGGTCTGGAGGTGCCTGAACCCGGGGGTGGTGGCCGTGCTCGAGACAGGGCTGCAGGAACAGGCTGTGCAATGGCTGCTGGGGCTGTGGAGCCTCCTGCTCTGGGCAGGCTTCAGACCCACCTGGACATGTCCCTGTGTGACTGGATCTGGGGATCCTGCTCTGGCAGGGGGCTGGGGCTGGAGGACCTTTCGAGGTCCCTTCCAACCCCTAATGACTGGATCTGGGGGATCCTGCTCTGGCAGGGGGCTGGGGCTGGAGGACCTTTCGAGGTCCCCTCCATCCCTGATGTTCTGTGGTTCTGTGGTGACGAAGGTGGGGAGAGACAAGGGTCTCCTTTCGCTCTGGCGCTGTCTGGCAGCAGTCAGCCACTGCAGCCCTTCTCTGCCAGCGCTGTGGTGGGACCACCGGGCTGCCGTTCATCGCCAGCCCAGCAGCGCACCGCGGGCTGGCAAGTGAAGATGTTTATGAGCCCCTGAGGGCTGAGGGGAGAGGAAGAACGTGCTGGGAGGCGTTTCTGAGGGGAAGGTGCCGCCGGCAGGTTTTTGTGCGGTTCCGACACGCTGGAGCTGCGGAACCGGCCCTGGGCGCTGCCGCTCCCTCTCCCAAGGAGGGGCGAAGCAAAGGGGGGTCGTTGGGGAATCCATCCCCGGACACGGCGCCGAGGCAACAGCTGCTGTCGGAGCCAAGCGGGCTGCGCCCAAGCTCTGCCAAGCAAAGCAGCTCCGGCGCGCCGGCGGCCCCGCAGAGGGAAGGGGAGGCCTCACTCCTTCATCTCCAGCCATCCTGCAGCGCGTTCTGCCTCCGCAGCCCCAGCTGGGGATGAGGGACTGCCCAGCTCTGGAGCCTTTGGGGAATCTTGAGTCCAGCTCTGGGCCCCTCAGTTCCAGAAGGACCCAGAGCTGCTGGGGAGACCCTTGAGCAGAGCCACAGGGGTGACGGAGGGAGGGGAGCATCTCCCTGCTGGGGAGAGGCTGAGGGAGCTGGGCCTCTGGAGCTGGGAACAAGGAGCCTGTGGGGTGACCCCATGGGTGTTGGTCAATGTGTGAAGGGTGGGTGTGAGGAGGATGGAGCCAGGCTCTGCTCAGGGGCACCCAGTGACAGGACAAGGGGCAGCGGGTGTGAGCTGGAGCAGAGGAGGTTCCACATCAGTGTGAGAAGGATCTTGTTCCCAGGGAGGGTGCCAGAGCCCTGAGGGGAGCTTTAGGCCAGACAGGCTGGCTGGGATTTGTCCCCTCAGCTGGGATGGCCTCCTCCCTCGTGCACAAGGAAGGGACAAGCTGGGGCAGCGTAACCCTGCCTGCGAGCCGGGGCTCAGCTGGGGCTCCCGAGGCCGCGGGCTGTGCCGAGCTGCAGTCGGCTGCCTCGTGCCCTCTCTGCGGGGCTCGGGAGGAGAGGGTCTCACTGCTGCTGCTGCTGCAGCTGAGCTGGACCCGGCCCAAGACAAATGAGACCGAACTTGACCCCCCGGCAGGGAGCCCGGCGAGACCGCAGCCACGGGCTCCGCAGGCAGGGGCTTGGGGCAGCTTCTGTGGGTAAACTGTGGTCTTCGGGCTCCTTCGTCTTCCCCCGCTGGCTCTTGGGGTGTGTGGACACAGCCCCCCGCCTCAGCTTGCTGGGAGGAAAGTGGGGAGAGCTCCTCCAGCCTGAGCAACCCCTGGGGACCGTGTCCGGAAAGCTGCCCGGAGCCCCCTTTGCATGGGGTCAGGGGCTGCAGTTTGGCTTCTGCACTCAGCCCTGCCGGTGGTTCCTCTCCTTTGATCTAAAACTGAGGCCACTTTGGGGGGTTTGACAGAATCCCAGAACATTGGGGATGGGAAGGGAGCTCGAGGGATCACCCAGTCCCTTCCCCCTGCCACAGCAGGATCCCCTAGATCCAGTCACACAGGAGCTGGCCAGGGTGCCCCTGAGCAGAGCCTGGCTCCATCCTCCTGACACCCACCCCTCACATACTGACCAACATCCATGGGGTCACCCCTCTTTAGGGGTTAAAGGTCAGGCCTTCTCTTTAACAACATTTTGGGTTTCTTTCTTTATTTCAGGCTGGGTGGGACGTTTTGTCTCCCAGCAGATCCAACTCTTAGTTTTACCAGCCACAGGGTGTGTGCGGGGAGAGGTTTCTCAGACTCCCAGTTCCCAGCAGAGCAGGTGGAATTGCCCCTGTTGGAGTGGGCAACTGGTTTGAATGGTTTAACTCTTGGGTGCTTTGTACATTGCTCCCCAATGAGGGTGGTGAGACACTCGATTGGGTTACCTGGAGAGGTGGGAGAAGCTCCATCCCTGCAGAGACAGGCTTGATGGGGCTCTGAGCAGCCTGGTCTGGTTAAGGACGTCCCTGCTCGCTGCAAGGGGCTGGCACTAGATGACTTTGCAAGGTCTCCTCCAACCCAACACATTCCATGATTCAATAACCTGATGATTCAATGATTCTACGATTTGATGATTCGATGACTCAATTATTCAGTTTTGATGATTCGATGATTCAATTATTGGATGATTTAATGACTTTATGATTCAATTACTCTATGACTCAATGACTCGATGATTCGTGGCTCTCTGACCCTGGACCATTTTGACGGGCTGTGAGCACGAGGTGGCCCGGATGCACTGCGCATCCACCATGATGCTTCTGTAGACACCATGGTGCTGCTGCAGGCTCCCCACCCCGCCAGGGTGATCCTCCAGGCAGCCCCTTTCCGTCCCCAGTAGCCCTGAGCGGGGATGCTGACCCTCCAGGCAGCCCCTTTCCGTCCCCAGTAGCCCCAAGCGGGGATGCTGACCCTCCAGGCAGCCCCTTTCCGTCCCCAGTAGCCCCGAGCGGGGATGCCGACCCTCCAGGCAGCCCCTTTCCGTCCCCAGTAGCCCCAAGCGGGGATGCCGACCCTCCAGGCAGCCCCTTTCCGTCCCCAGTAGCCCCGAGCGGGGATGCTGACCCTCCAGGCAGCCCCTTTCCGTCCCCAGTAGCCCCGAGCGGGATGCCGCGCGCCCTCCCCTCTCCCCACGCCGACGCTCCCGTGTCTGACCCTTTGCTCCCAACGCCTCCTGCGCCCGCTAACACGTTTACGAGGAGTCACTCGGAGGTTCCGTGGCAGAGGGGCCCCGAGCTCGCAGGGCCACCCCAGCTCAGTGTGGCTGCAGACTCCGGCCCCGCCGGAGGCTTTCAGAGGTCTGTCAATATTGACACACCCCCCGAATGAAGGGGGGCAGCAGGGCCTGGGGAGGGGGGGCCTTTAAAGTGCGAGTCAGGACCAACAGACAGGAGGCCTCCCGAGTCAGACAGAAGTGAAGGCAGACCCAGAGCAGGACCCAGGCACCCCATTAACCTGTGACTTGTCCCCAAGCCCAGCCTCGTGAGGGATTCCCACAGATCTCGTGGGTTTGTTTGCATCTGCTGACGGAGAGCTCAGCTCCGGACCCCGTCTCGTGCTCCTCTCCCCTTTCCCTGCCCCAGCCCTGCCCTCACTGCCCAGAGGAGTCCTGCAGAGTCCGATGGAGGAGAGGTGTCAGCAACCCCCACTGCCCAGGAGCCCAGCTTCCAGCAGTGTCACAGAGTCCTTCTGGCCAGCCCAGGGCCGGGGCTCAGTTGCCACCCCAGGTGTGTTTAAGGATCACTGTTGAGGGATCTGGTTGAGGGGGGACCTTGTAAGGTCAGGTGGACAGTTGGACTCGATGATCCCGAGTCTTTTCCCACCAGAGTGACTCTGATGCTGTGAGCCATCCAGGTTGGAAAAGACCTTCGAAATCATCAGCTCCAGCTGCTGTGACTCCATCCCGTTGACAGCCCCAGGGGTGCTGGGTGCTTAACGACATGGGTTGCCTGGAGTGCTAGTGTCTGGCCAAACGTGGACACCCCCACCCTGGGCTGGCCGTGGGGCCCACGGAGAAACAGCATCTCTAGGACGTGGCTCCCGTCACCCGAAGGTCAATGTCTGGTGTGCTCTCAAAACCCTCCTGGCCATGGTCCTGTGTGACTGGATCTAGGGGACCTGCTGTGGCTGGGGGTGGGACTGGATGGTCTGTCCAGGTCCCCTCCCATCCCTAATGCCCTGTGGTTCTGTGACTCATCGAATCATCAGATCACAGCCTCATCGAGTCATCAAGTCACAGAATGACAGAATCATCAAGTCATGGATTCATAGGATGTGTTGGGTTGGAGGAGACCTTGAAAAGTCGTCTAGTCCAACCCCCTTGCGGCGAGCAGGGACGTCCTTAGCCAGACCAGGCTGCCCAGAGCCCCCGTTGAGCCTGGCCAAGAGTGTCTCCAGAGCTGGAGCTTCTGCCACCCCTCTAGGCACCTGTTCTGCCTTTCCCCTGCCCTCGTTGCAAAGGGACAGGGTCTGAGTGTGGGCTGGACAATGGGGTTCGGGAGAATGAGGCAGCTGGCTCGTGTGAACGGCTGTGGCCCCGTGACCAGTGGATCAGGGAGAGGGGTCCCCCCATTCATGAGCGACTCCTGGACGCCTCGGGCCGGGTGAAGCGAGGGAGCCCCACACGAGGGCTGACTGATCGCGGCGACCCTGGTGGGAACCCGTGCGGCGTTTGGTGACCCCTGCCAGGCTGCCTGCTCTGGGCAGGACTTGGGGGGCTGCAGGAGTGGCTCCCTAGCTGCTCCTGCCGTGCTCTGAGACGCGTGGTGGGGGAAAGGGCAGAGTCCAGCCCTGCCAGTATCGGTTGTGATCTCCCCGATACGGACGGGGTGGGTAGCGGCTGTAACAGCCGGCCCCAGGCTTTTCCCAGCCCGAGATCGCTGGCACCAAGCCTGTGCAAACACCCCGCGGCTGCAGGGTTCCTCCTCCGTCCTTTGCAGGTCGGCTGGCGGTGGGCAAACAGCCGTGTTTGCTCTTCAGGGGATCGTCTTCGTCCAGCTGCGTTCAGAGAGCTTCGCAGCCTGCCTGGGAATGTGGCTGGCTAGGGACCAGGGGCTTTTGTTTGCCCAGCAAAACGGACTGGTAGAGGTTGGCAGGGACCCCTGGGGACAGAGTCATATAAAGTGTTGGGTTGAAAGAGACCTCCAGAGGTCATGAGATGGAGAAGGCTGCCTCAGTGTAGTGTTGGGGGACCTGGTTTAGAGGTGAACTGGTAGAGTAGGGTTGATGGTTGGACTCGATGACCCCAGGGGTCTTTTCCAACCTGAATGAATCTGTGGTTCCTACAACTGGCCTGACCTTCCCACCTGCCTGTCCAGGTCTGTCAGCAGGACCCACAGCCCCACTCTTCCCCCAGGGCCTTGCAGGGCTCTCAGGCCCCAGCACCCTCTCAGGCCCCAGCACCAGCACAAGGCCCTGGAAAGCCCTGCCTCTTGCTCACCACCCTGTCCTCTCCCGCAGGCAGTGCAACAAGACCTCCAGCGGGAGCGACAGCTGCGACCTGATGTGCTGCGGCAGAGGCTACAACCCCTACACGGACAGGGTGGTGGAGCGCTGCCACTGCAAGTACCACTGGTGCTGCTACGTGACCTGCAAGAGGTGCGAGAGGACTGTCGAGAGGTACGTGTGCAAATGAGAGCCGGGCTCCCCTTCGGGGCGTCGCTCATCCGCAAAGACAGAGACTCGGAGGAGGAGGAGCCACAGGAAACAAACACACGGCGACCACAGCGGGAAAAATCAACCACTTAAGACATGTAAAAAGGAGGAAAACAAAGAAAACCTTGGAGCACAGACTCACAGAGCATCAGGGGCTGGAAGGGACCTCGGGAGATCACCCAGTCCCACCCCCACCACAGCAGGATCCCCCGGACTCAGTCATCAGGGGTTGGAAGGGACCTTGACAGACCATCCAGCCTAGTCCCATCCCCTGCCACAGCAGGATCCCCCAGATCCAGTCACACAGGAACAGTCCAGGCGGGTTTGAACCGTCTCCAGAGAAGGAGACTCCACAACCCCCTGAGCTGCCCCTTCCACCCTCACTGGGAAGAAGGTCCTTCTCAGACTGATGTGGAATCTCCAGACCTTTCCCACCATCACTGCTCTGCGAAGACAAACAAAACTGGTTCTGGGCTGGTGTCTTCTCCCAGACTATTTCCTGTGCTTGCCCGGGGGCCACCAAGAGCTTCAGTGTTTTTGAGAAGCAGAAGTAGAACGGTTGCCCAGGGAAGACAACTCTGCTCTTGCTTGGAAGTGCCTGAGGGTCACACCTGAGGGATGATGGTGTAGAACCGGTGCCAGGTCCACATCAGAACCGTCCCAGAGGGGAAGGCGCAGCAGCTTTCTGACACCAACGGCCTTTGCTGCCAAGGACTTCGCTCCGGCAGGGAACCACCCGCTCTAGGTGCTCGAGGTGGAAAGACTTTGGGCCAGTCCCCTGCTCCCGTTTCTTTCACACAGGGCTGTGGTTTTCAGTTACTGCCGCACGACCAGCCGTTCCCTGGCTGGTGGGTCCTCAGCCTGGAGGAGGGTTTCGCTCATCCACGGGAGAAAAGAATCCCCTGGGATTCTGCTGGCCCACGAGGGACCTGATGGGGTCTGCAGGATCCGAGCAGAAACCAACCAAAGTGAGGTCAAAACCCAGTGGGGAAGTGGAACCCACCCGCCCCACTCCAGCCCCTGCTCTCTCTCGCTTCCCCTTCGGGCGCGATGCCCCCGAGGCTCTGCCGCAGGCGGCCGGCGAGTCCTTGGGCAAACGGGCGGCTGCTGACCCAGCGCCGAGGAGCCGCAGAGAGCGGCGGCGGGGCCGGGGGGACGGCGCCGGGTCCACCCGTGGCCGGCTGTGCCCGTGGCCGGCTGTGCCCGTGGCCGCTGTGCCCGTGCAGTCGCCCTTCGGCCGCGCGGAGATGCCTGCGAGCTCTGCGCGGCGCCGGGCGGCTCCTCTCCCTGCGGGTCTCTCTCTCTTGTAAACGAGCATTAACGCCGGCGCGGAATAAACGGCGGAGGCACCGGTGCGACAGCAGGGCTGCGCTTGTCCTTCCGCGGGGACGGGCGCAGAGCGCGGCCCCAGCGCTGGCTGCCCCGGGGCTCCTGCGCTCCCCACGGTCCGGGAGCAACGGGCCGAGGTAGGGTCCCGGCAGCTGAACGGGGGCTCGGGGAGGGCAGACGTCCGTCCCCCCGAGGAAGCGACGAGCGCGGCGTGACCAGCGGCTCTCGCGGCAGGGGTCTGCTCCTCGGCGCTGCGGGGGGAGAGGGGCTGCTGGTTAAGTTCCCTCTCCTGCTCTTCGTGTGGCGTCCCCGGTGTGAAAGGTGATGGGGGAGCAGGGGGAATCGGAGCCTGTGAGGTCCTTCAGGGGAGATCTCACAGCAGCCTTCCAGCTGCTGTGCCCAGGGGCAGGTTGGCTGGGGCTGGGGGCACCCTTCTCTGGTGAGAGGCATTGCTGCTCATGGAACTAGATGATCTCTAAGGTCCCTTCCAACCCAACCCATTCCATGACCCCATGATGTTTTTGGAAGCTCCATTCCCAGCAAAGCCAGAAAACCACTCCTGCACGACCGTGGGAGGACAGCAGCGCTTTCCTAGGGGGAGACGCTTCCCCAACACCACGCTCTTCCTCTAAACTGCTTTTGCTCCCCCCGGCCCATCTGCTCTCTAGGGAGCAAGTGCCTCTGCCCTGCTCTGGGACGACCCGGGAAGCCGGAGGAGCAGAGCTCTGAGGGTGCTGGGGCAGAAGCAGAGGTGCTTCGCACTCTGCTCAGCCACTCGGCTCTGCCTCAGGGGCTCCCTCTCCCCGTCTCTGTCCCTCCCCCAGCCACGAGCAGGCAAAGAGGGGCCTTTGGCCGTTTGTCAGTGGTTTGTGTTATCGTCACCCCGTAAAAGCCGCTGGCCCGAAGCGTCTCCGCGGCGCGATGAGCGCCGGGTGTCTCGGGGCCGACGCGCAGACGGGCTGGTGGCACCGGTCCCACTGCTCTCCAGAGCCAGGGCTCGGCTCCGCTCGACCACCGCTGGACCATCGCTCTTCGCAGGAACGCTCCTGCCCGTTGCTGGAGGAGCCAGCGGAGGCCAGAGGGATGTTCTAAGCAGAGAAAAATGTGGGCACTTCAGCGCTGCTCTCTAATGAGTCCTTTTCTCACTCCCCTGCTGGTGTCCTGGGGCTTCCAGCTCGGTGGGAAGAAAAGCAGGAGCTGGAAGAAGCTCCGCACACACGCTGCCTTCGGCCGCGCTCCGCTCCTCCGGTGCTGGAGCTGCCAGCCTGGCCGCTGCTTCGCTCGCGCCGGAAGATGCAGCTCTGCAGGGCGCTGAGAGGTGTGAGCGAGGCTGCCAGGCGTCTGCAGGTCCATCATGTGGGAAGTTACAGAATCGTAGAGCAGCTGCAGCTGGAGGAGACCTTCAAGATCATCCAGCCCACCCTGTCAGCACCACCAAACCCTGTCCCCCGGTGCAACATTGACCCTTCTCTTCAGCCCCTCCAGGGGTGGTGGCTCAGCACCCTCCCCGGGCAGCCCTTCCAGGAGAGAAATCCCTCCTGACCTCCACCCTGACCCTCCCCTGGTGCTGCTTCGGTCCCCTACATGCCAGCACTGCCAAGAGTTGGCTGTCACCCCGAGGGAGAGAGCAGGATGCCCCAGAAGGTGTCCTGGGGGCAGCTTCACCTGGGGGAGGATCCAGGGCTCAACAAAACGTTTTGGACTTTACGTGGCTTTCAAACCTGGGGACGAAGATCTCACCGGCATCCGTGTGGGGTCACATTCTGGGATTGGTTCCCCATCTCCACCCGCATCCCCTCCCAGTTCCACAGCGTTTAGGGTGATCCGTCAAAGCCTCAAGATAGCGAGCCGAGCCCCCAGGATGTCAAATCAAATCTCCAGGGATATCTCCAAGTCCCCAAGATATCGAATGAAGCCCCCAGGATGTCAAATCAAATCCCCAAGGTATCAAATCAAGCCCCAAGATACCAAATCAGGCTGCCCAGGGAGGGGGTTGAATGGCCACCCCTGGCTGTGTTTCCCAGCTGGGGAGACCTGGAGCTCAGGGCCAGGGTTTGGGGGTGGGATGGGCCAGCTGGGGTTGGGGCTGGACTCCATCTTAGAGGTCTTCTCCAACCTAAAAGATTCTATGATTCTAAGATCAGGATATGGAAACAGGAGGACAATTCATCCCTGAGATCTCTTCACAGAACATTAGGGGTTGGAAGGGACCTCGAAAGGCCATCCAGTCCCAAGCCCCCCACTGTCCTTAACACACCCACCCCATCACAAAGGATTTGCCCCCCTCGCATTGGGCAGGGGGGATGTGAGCCACCACCTCCTTGCTCCCGGGAGCAGGTGGGAGCCAGCACAGACAGGACTTTGTCTTCCTCACAGGGGACTCAGAGCAGAAGGCAAGGTCTGTGAGACGGGGGGGAAAGAGCAGGAAACGTAAAATCCACCTGAGATTAATGACTTTAGCAGGGACAACAGGTTGTGTTTTGTTTTGCTTCCCCCTCAGGACCAGTTTCATCAGTCAGAGCTTGATTAAACATCTCAGCAGAGCCGCGTGTGTTCATCTGGAGCAGGAGTTACCCTCCCCTCTGGGCTCAGGGAAGCAGCATCAGCTTCGCTTTCACGGGATCCCACAGCATCAGGGACCCCAAAAGGTCACCCAGTCCCACCCCCCTGCCCCAGCAGGATCCCCTAGATCCAGTCATTAGGTGTTGGAAGGGACCCCAAAAGGTCACCCAGTGCCATCCCCCTGCCCCAGCAGGATCCTCTAGATCCAGTTGCACAGGAACATCCAGCAACAAGAAGAAGAGCTGGTTGGATGGAGGGTCTTGCTGTTGGGTTTATTCCAGTGGCGGGTGAGCGGGGCTGCACCTCGTCTGCTTTGAGCGCGTGGGCCAAGTCGCTGCCAGGACCCTTTCTGGGCTGCACGAAGGGTCGTGGTGCTGGGGTGGGGGGTTCTTCTCTCCTTCAGGCAGAATCTGTCCGGTTACTGCCGCAGGTTGGGTCGCTGTGGGAATCTCCTGCACCACAGTGACAGCTCGACGGGGACGACTCGCAGGCTCAAGTGTTTCTGTGGGTTGGGGCCAAAGCGCTGGAAACCTTGGAGGACTGAGTCCTCCAAGTGCTGGTTATCGGTATCTCGGATCTCTCTGAGGGGGGGCTGGTGACAAACAGGGGCTTTCATAAACGAAGAGAGAATCCCGGGGTGACTGAGTCTCCTCTCCTCCAGGCTACCCCCCCCACCCCAGCTCCCTCAGCCTCTCCCCACCAGCCCTTCCCTCCAGTCCCTTCCCCAGCTCCTCAGGGGCTCAGTCCTGCCCCCAGCACTCGAGGGGAGCCCTCCCCAGTGCCCAGGACTGAGGGAAACACAGGTCTCTTTCTCAGGTTTTCTAGCAGTGAGCCCCAAATCCACTCAGGCTGGGGCCAGGTCTGTGGTTGTCCTCACCATCATGAATAATGAACCCAGGAAGGAGTGAAAACGACACCATGAAATAAAATAATCTCTACACTCTCCTGTCAGGTAGTTGGAAGGGACCTCCCAGGGGCACCCACTCCTACCCCACTGCACCCAGCAGGGCCAGCACTCCCCAGCCCAGGTTGCCTACAGCCCCAGCCAGCCTGACCGTGGATGGCTCCAGGGATGGGGCCTCCAGCCCCTCTCTGGGCAGCCTGTTCCAGGGAGCCCCCACCCTCAGCCCTTGTCCCTCCCGTGCAGCCTCTCTCTGCCCTTCCGCAGCTTCACACCAGGACCCCTGGTCCTGCTGGTCCCTGACCTTGGGAGCAGCCTTCCCCAGCCCCCTGCCAGCCCCTCTCTGGGGCTGAGAGGTCACTGTGAGGTCCCCCCAAGAGCCTTCTCCTCTGCAGCCCCAGCTCCCCCAGCCTCGCCGACAGCGAAGGTGCCGAGGAGCCCCCGCGCAGGACGCGCTGCAGGCACCACCTGCGGCCCCTTTCCCTCCGCCCCCTGCTCAAGGATTTTACAAAGTGCTGCTCACGCTGACCAGGGCCAGGCTCGGGCAGGAAAACCGCTTCCTCTCCGCAGCCCTGCTCCGTCCAGGGCTGCTCTCCTCGTCTGGCCCGAGCACCTCAAAGGACCGCCCCGGCGCCCACCTCCGCAGGTGCTTCCTCCCGTAGGCTGCTGCGGGGCGGGGTGGAAGCGCCTCTGCTCCCGGGGGAAGGAGGAGATCGCGGCCGGCAGCCGCCTCGTCGCGGCAGCGTCGAGCTGACACCTGCGAGGCACCGGCTGCTGCCGGGCCGTGGCCACCCCTCTGCTTGCCCTGACCCCTTGCGCACGGCTCCTCCTCCGCGGGACGCGGGGCTCCCCGCGGCAGCCCACGGGGGAGCATCTGGAGCCGCGTGGGGCTTCGCTCGGGGCTTCGCAGGACAGAAACACAGGCTCGTCCGGGCTGGAGGAGCCCTCCCGGCTCATCCAGTCCAGCCAGCACCCCAACCCCTCCCTGACCACTAAACCCTCTTCCTCAGAGCCGCAGCTACTGGGTGGTTGAACCCCTCCGGGGACGGCGACTCCCCCCATCCCTGGGCAGCCTGTTCCAAGCCCCGAGCACCCTGTCAGGGCAGAGATCGCTCCTGATGGCCAGGAGGGACTGTGGAGTCTCCTTCTCTGGACACTCTCTGATCTCCTCTCCTTTCCTGTTCCTCTCCCTGGCCTGTCCCCTCGCCCCCCTCCTCGGCTCCCCTCGCCCCCCTCCTCGGCTCCCCTCGCCTCTACTTTGACCGCGGCTCTTGCCGCTGAGAGGACCCACCCGTTAGCAGCCGTGACCCTGCTCTCAGCTGGTGCCCATCAGCAGCAGCGGTGTCCCCAGCTGAGCACAGAGCCGGGGCGTCTGCTGGCAGGTCCTGGAGGCTTTGCCCGGCGGAGCACGGTGGCCCGAGGGCTGTGTCAGCTCCAGGAACGCGCTGCGAGCGCTGCTCCGGCCGCCCCGTCTGTTTTCCCAACCCTCCCGCACCCCGACTCCGTTTGCGTGATGGAACAAGAGGAAAGAACAGACCGGGAGGCGGGTGACCGTGGTCTGAGCTGCCTCCTGCACCACGGGCTGCCGCTGGAAGCCGGGGTGCTGAGCGCCCCGCGCGGGGCACTGACAGCCCCGAGCCCCGCGGGAGCCCGCAGAGCTCCGCAGGGCTATGAGCGGCCTCTGGAGGCATCTGAGCCGTGATGGATGCAGCCTGCAGGTCGGATGCTCAGGAGGTGGGGACTGGTGGCCTCTCACCAGGGTGATGGGTGGGAAGGGTGGTGCAGTGTGAGGGTGAACAGGACGCGGCTCCTGGGGTTCTTCTCTTTGGAAATGCATCTCAGTGTCTCAGAAAGGCTGGTGGATCTGTTCCCGGCAGGTGAATGCAGGCAGTGACAACTGATATGTGGATCTCTGAGTAGGGGCTTCTGAGAAGTAGGCACTGGACTGGGCTGCCCAGGGGAGTCCCCATCCCTGGGGGTGTCGAAGGGCAGCCTGGCTGTGGCCCTGAGCACCCTGGTCTGGCCACTGGGGTGCTGCTGGGTGCTGGGCTGGGCTGGCTGAGCTCAGGGGGCTGCTCCAGCTCAGTCACTCTGGGACCCTGTGACTCCCAAATCAGTGCCTCTGAGCCCAGCCATCCACACAACAGCAATAACAAAACCCAGACCCGATCAGACACAGGAGAGGAGAGAGGCTGGAGGCTCTTCTGTGACACCGCCCGGTGGGGTCGGCGTCCAGCCTGCAGAGAGGCACAAACAGAAGCTGGAACCCAGACATTCTGGGACTTCATGATCCCAGAGGTCTTTTCCAGCCTAAATAGTTCTTGGGAGAAGGGGCAGTGGATGTGAGCTGGAGCAGAGGAGGTTCCACATCAGTGTGAGATGGACCTTGTTCCCCGTGAGGGTGCCAGAGCCCTGGCAGGGGCTGCCCAGGGGGGCTGTGGAGTCTCCTTCTCTGGAGACGTTTCAGACCCTCCTGGACTGTTCCTGTGGGACTGGATCTGGGGGATCCTGCTCTGTCAGGGGGATGTGACCGGGTGATCTCCTGAGGTCCCTTCCATCCCTAAAGCCTGGATCCTGGAGACCCTGCTGTGCCAGGGGGATGGACTGGATGACCTGTCGAGGTCCCAGTCCCTAACGTTCCAGGATCAATCGTCACACAGCCCTGGACTACCTGATCAAGGCAGCCTGTGGCCAGGGCAGCCCAGCGTTAGTCTATGAAACGATCGACTACACTTGGGGGCCCGAAGGAGACCCCAGGCAGCCGCACCCCACGCAGATCCAGGTGAGTTGATGCAGCTCTTGGGGCCCAGTGCCTGTCTGTGTCGTGGCCGAAGAGCCGCTAGAACCCACTGACTCCGTGGGCACCTGTAGTCGAGGAAGAGGCAGAGAAACACCGACATTAATTGTCCTGCTCCCCTCTGTCCTCGGTTGCCACCAGGGTTCCTTAAGAGTGGGCTTGGGGGGTGGAAAACCCTGGTACCCTTTCCACTTGGGGTCCCAGCTGCGGCTGAACCTTCTGCTTGGATCTTGACCAAGCTGCTGGGCTTCAGTCCCAGCGCTGCAGCTACCAGATGGACCACATTATTCTCACTTGGAGAAAGCCCACCAGGCAAAGGCTGTTTGGAGCAGAGCGGGTCTGCAGCTCGCGAAGGGTGCGAAGTACTGAGGGGACTGTGCTCCTGCCGCGGGTGCCAAGCTCCTGGTGCCCACCCCAGGCTGCCCCCTCCTTTCCTACGGTTCCCTGGAGCAGAGGGATGGGGAAAGGGCTGGTGGAGGCGCAGCCTTGCTGGTAGGTGGGGCGAGGCCAGGGGGACGCCCCGAAACGAGGGCCACTGGCACCTCAGCATCAGGGCAGCCTGAACCGCTTCCCGGGGGGAACGTCTGGGCCTGGCCAAGAGGCGCTGCCAGCGGGGGAGACGTGTTGGAAATCACACTTCTCTCTTGGCCTCGAGCACCTGCGCGGGGGCCCGAGATAGCTGCAGCCTTGGCTGCGCCTGGCCAGTAAACAAACCAGGCTGGAGCCTGTTCCTTGGCTGCCCACGGGCCAGTGGCACTGTCGGACTCGCAGCCAGGTGGTTTTTATCGCCCAAACAGATGACTTCACCCGGCCGAGTTCTGTCGGCGACACTTGCCCTGCGCTGGTACGGCCGTGCCCGCACGCCATCAGGACTCGCTTGGCACCCTGCGGCTCGGACGCGGTGAGGATGGGAGCCCACCGCCATCCCCAGTGGGGATGGTCATGGAGCAGAGCTGGAACCGCTGCTCTGGCTCTGGCCGGGTCTCTCAGAGAGGCTTTGGGAGGCTGAAAGTGTTTTGTAGCCCAGTGGCTTCCCTCGCCCCAAATCCAGTGGGCTCTCCTGGAGCTGCTGTGGCTTTTCCACACCCAGCAGAGTCCTCCAGTTCACCTCTCCGCTGGCTGAGAAGTTAACTCCTTGTCTGACACGACCTGAGCTCCCAGTGCATGCATTTGGCTGTCCCCTGGTCCTCCTTTTGTGAGACAAGGTTCTTGCACTGGAGAAGGTTCCTTCTCGTTCCTCCTGGAGGTTCTTGGAAGGGCCTTCTCTCTGAGGAGCCCTCCCTGGCACCGAGGTGCTGGCACGTGTGCAAGGAGTCACAGAGCCCTGGAACATTAGGGATTGGATCTTTGAGGTCCCTTCCCATCCCTAGTGACTGGATCTAGGGGACCCTGCTGGGGCTGGGCGATGGCACTGGATGGTCTTTCAAGGTCCCTTCCCATCCCTAGTGACTGGATCTAGGGGATCCTGCTGGGGCTGGGGGATGGCACTGGATGGTCTTTCAAGGTCCCTTCCCATCCCTAGTGACTGGATCTAGGGGACCCTGCTGGGGCTGGGCGATGGCACTGGATGGTCTTTCAAGGTCCCTTCCCATCCCTAGTGACTGGATCTAGGGGATCCTGCTGGGGCTGGGGGATGGACTGGATGGTCTTCCGAGGTCCCTTCCAGTCCCCAACGCCCCGTGATCCTGGGAAAGGATCCGCAGAGGGCCTCGGGAGTGTCGACTGGCTCCAGGTGGAGACCCTGGAGCGGGCTCTGTGTGTGTGTGTGTGTGTGTGTGTGTGTTGGGGCTCTCAAGCAGATGCAGTCAGCTGTGTCCTGATGCTGGGAGGAGTTGGAGGCCTGGGACCTTGTGCACAGGACAGGGCTGGCAGGGCGAGAGGCTGGGAGCTGTGGAGAAAAGCAAGTGCAGCAGTCAAAGGAAAGAAGGGGATGAAGTCACTGATTGCTTCTCAAGGCCGTGTTTTAAAAGGTCACCTGATGGGTTTTGGAGCCAGGAAGGTTTCGGGTCCAGTGGGTTTCCAGTAATGATGGCAAAAGCAAGGAGCAGCCCGCAGAGGAATTTGTAAACTTTGTGTTTCTTTCCCAGTTTTTCAAAGTCTCATGAAAAGGACTTTTGTCCTTCCTGGCTTCCAGTCAAACCTGGGAGTGAAAACCTGTCTGTGCTCACTGAGAGAAAGGACTTTTTCTCAGCAAGGTTTCCAGGACCCGGGTTTGTGACACTGGAGGCTCTGGGGGGGTTGCTCTGAGGAAGAAGCATTTCCCCGTGCCTGTGTTCTGAAGGATTCCAGGTCCTGGCTGATCTCTGTGGAAACTGCCTCCTTTGTGGGGAGAGGCCCCAGAGCCCCGGGAGGGCTCTGCAGGGGGCTGCAGCATCCACAAGGGGAAGAGAATGCTGGCACCTCGATGGTCAAGGGCACAGGGGTCAGTGATGACGACAGGGCTGGGAAAAGGTTGGACTTGGTGATGGAGAGAGGTTCTCCTCCCGCTCTGCTCTGCCCTGCTGAGACCACAGCTGGAATCTTGTGTCCAGCTCTGAGCCCCTCAGCTCCAGAAGGACCCAGAGCTGCTGGGGAGAGCCCAGTGCAGAGCCACAGGGGTGATGGAGGGAGGGGAGCATCTCCCTGCTGAGGAGAGGCTGAGGGAGCTGGGGCTCTGGAGCTGGGAAAGAGGAGCCTGAGGGGTGACCCCGTGAATGTTGATCAATATGTGAAGGGTGGATGTGAGGAGGATGGAGCCAGGCTCTGCTCAGGGGCACCCAGTGACAGGACAAGGGGCAGGGGATGCGAGCTGGGGCTGAGGAGGTTCCCCATCAGTGTGAGAAGGACCTTGTTGCCAGGGGGAGCCAGCTCGTGTGCACTGAGCATGGAGCACACGAGGTTTCAAACCCTCCTGGGCTGTTCCTGTGTGACTGGATCTAGGGGATCCTGCCACAGCAGGGGGATGGGACTGGGTGATCTGTTGAGGTCCCTTCCAACCCCTAATGACTGGATCCAGGGGGTCCTGCTGTGGTGGGGGGATGCGACTGGATGATCTCTTGAGGTCCCTTCCAGTCTCTAATGTTCTGTGACTCCACTGAGGACCTCTTCCTTCTGGAATTAATGATGAAAGAAGGTCCCATCCTGCCATCTGTGCACAGACCCGAGGGTCCCACCCAGCTGTGGCCAGACAACCTGTTTGAGAGAGACCTTTCAGCCGCAGCTAACAGCGGCGCTTTCCTTCGCAAGGCTCCCCTCCCTCCTCAGGGCTCGATGCTCTGCAGTGAGGGGAGGTTCTGGGTCTGCAGGAGAACCCCCCAGAAGTGGGGATTCGGAGAGGAAGGGGTCCAGGGTCGGCTTCTCCCTGCCTGCTTCTTTCTCCTGGGTTTGTCTCTGCGCTGCTCCCCGCGCGCCAGGCACAGGGTGGTCCAGGGCTCCAGCGGTGACGCGCACGCAGACCCGCTCAAAGATGCAGGGGAGCCGGGACGAGCCCCAGCCTCTCCCTGGCTGCCTCTGTCTGGCAGAGCCCCCAGCGCCGGTGCCTTCTCTTGTCCCTCTCAGCTTTGAGCGCTTCTCATCCTCTTCAACCATTAAACACCCCCCCCCCCCCCCCCCCCCCCCCCGCGGGTGTCCCCCCCCTCCCCCCCCCCCCCGCCCCGCCGCATCTGGAGGATTCCTCCTCCATCCGGCCACTGCCAGGCTGCTCAGAGCCACCTCTGCGCCGCCATCCGATCCCGAACGTCTTTCAGCCCCGGCCCCTTCTCAGCCTCGTAAATTCCTGACGTGACTCTGCTGGAAGCAGCTCTGCTCCGCTGTCGTGTTTTCAGCGGCCGCTGCTGCCTCTGATCTCGGGCCAAACAGCCAGAGCTGAGCGGGAGCAGGACAGGGCTCGACGGCTGCTTTGTCGGGATGTCTGGCTTGCAAGGTCACCAGCATGACCAGCGTGACCAGCACCAGCAGCATCATCAACCACCACCACCAGCAGCACCAACAGCACCAGCAGCAGCACCATCAACCACCAGCAGCACCAGCAGCAGCACCATCAATCACCAGCAGCACCAGCAGCAGCACCATCAATCACCAGCAGCACCAGCAGCAGCACCATCAATCACCAGCAGCACCAGCAGCAGCACCATCAATCACCAGCAGCACCAGCAGCAGCACCATCAATCACCAGCAGCACCAGCAGCAGCACCATCAATCACCAGCAGCACCAGCAGCAGCACCATCAATCACCAGCAGCACCAGCAGCAGCACCATCAATCACCAGCAGCACCAGCAGCAGCACCATCAATCACCAGCAGCACCAGCAGCAGCACCATCAATCACCAGCAGCACCAGCAGCAGCACCATCAATCACCAGCAGCACCAGCAGCAGCACCATCAATCACCAGCAGCACCAGCAGCAGCACCATCAATCACCAGCAGCACCAGCAGCAGCACCATCAATCACCAGCAGCACCAGCAGCAGCACCATCAATCACCAGCAGCACCAGCAGCAGCACCATCAATCACCAGCAGCACCAGCAGCAGCACCATCAATCACCAGCAGCACCAGCAGCAGCACCATCAATCACCAGCAGCACCAGCAGCAGCACCATCAATCACCAGCAGCACCAGCAGCAGCACCATCAATCACCAGCAGCACCAGCAGCAGCACCATCAATCACCAGCAGCACCAGCAGCAGCACCATCAATCACCAGCAGCACCAGCAGCAGCACCATCAATCACCAGCAGCACCAGCAGCAGCACCATCAATCACCAGCAGCACCAGCAGCAGCACCATCAATCACCAGCAGCACCAGCAGCAGCACCATCAATCACCAGCAGCACCAGCAGCAGCACCATCAATCACCAGCAGCACCAGCAGCAGCACCATCAACCACCAACAGCACCATCAACCACCAGCAGCATCACCAGCAGAACCACCGTCTCCTCCTCCCAGCTCCCTGCTGGTGGGAGCAAACTCCCACAGGTCCCATTTTTGAAGTTGTTCTGCTGGCTGAAGCAAAGCTGGGAGGGGACACAGCTCTGCGGACGCACGTGCTCCACAGGAGGGAGAGAAAGGTGCAGACCCATGGGTGGGCTCCCATAAACCTTGTCCACGTGCAGCTCCAGCCCTGGTCATCTGGTGCTGGCGAGGTGCTGCACGTGGACAAGGTGCTAGGGCTGGCAGGTGGGAAGGGGCCACTCATCCAGCCAGGAGATGGCTCGGGCTCGAGACAAGAAGACCTTGGCCCTGTGGCTTGGAGCAGAGTAGGAAAAGCTGCAGGACATGGACAGATCATCCATCCAGTCCCACCCCCTGCCACAGCAGGATCCCCTAGAGCCAGCTACACAGGAACAGTCCAGGAGGGTTTGAAATGGCTCCAGAGGAGGAGACTCCACAGCCCCCTGGGCAGCCCCTGCCAGGGCTCTGGCACCCTCCCTGGGAACAAGGTCCTTCTCACACTGATGGGGAACCTCCTCTGCTCCAGCTCACACCCACTGCCCCCTTGTCCCATCACTGGGTGCCCTTGAGCAGAGCCTGGCTCCATCCTCCTCACACCCCCCTTCACACACTGACCAACACCCCTGGGGTCACCCCTCAGGCTCCCTTTTCCCAGCTCCAGAGCCCCAGCTCCCTCAGCCTCTCCTCAGCAGGGAGATGCTCCCCTCCCTCCATCACCCCTGTGGCTCTGGAGCAGAGATGTGGGCTAAGAGTTGCCGCAGGTTCAGGAGGAGGAAGCCATCGAGGCTTCCAGCGAGGGCTACAATCCTATTAGCTTGACACAAGGGGGTAATAAAGGCTCCACTCAGAGAAAAGAGCCAACAGCTGGGAGCCGAAGCCAAGGAGCCGCTGGCCGTGAGCAAGGGAGCCCTGCAGAGCCAAGGGGGCTGACAGCCCGGGGCGAGCTGTGAGGCAGCGTGAAGGGCTTGGCCAGGCACTAGGTGCCTCCAGTTTAAACAAATCCTGGCCCCTGGGCTCAGTCCAGTTTTGAGGTGAAAAGGTCTGTTCTGCACTGGGCAGGAGAGCAGCGGGGGGCTTTCTCCACCCTTCCCCTTCTGAACAGGGGGGACAGGACCGGCCGATCGTGAGGGGTCCCTTCCAGTCCCTGATGTCCTGGGACCCTGCGACTCTGTCTGTAGTCCCAGGGGGTGGCTCTGCCCGGAGGCTTCTCGAGCTGATGGAGAAGGTGGAGATGAAGTTGCCAGAGGTTCTGTGATTTGATCTGCAGTTTTATCACTCTTTCCTGACAGCTGCCCCCTCTCAGAGGTCGCACAGGGAGAGCAGCCCCCACAGCCCTTCCTACCTTGTCATGGGGAGGGAAGCTCCTAAAGCAGCGATGAGAGGAGCAGAGGGAAGGGGGCAGAGATGGGGGTCTCTGGGTTCTCTTCCAGAACCAAGGCAGGGAGAGCTCAGGAGGGAGGCTGCTCAGGCCTGGGGAATCAGCCACGTGGAGTCCAGCTGGCTCTTTGTCACTCCAGCAGCACCCTCCCGTGGAGCTGAGCACCCTGACCGACAGCAATGGGCCCTGGTGGCCAAGAAGGCCAACAGCATCACGGTTGGGATCAAAGGCAGGGTGGTTAGGACATGGAGAGAGGGTCTCCTCCCTCTCTGCTCTGCCCTGCTGAGACTACAGCTGGAATCTCGTGTCCAGCTCTGGGCCCCTCAGCTCCAGAAGGACCCAGAGCTGCTGGAGAGAGCCCAGCACAGAGACGATGGAGGGAGGGGAGCATCTCCCTGCTGAGGAGAGGCTGAGGGAGCTGGGGCTCTGGAGCTGGGAAAGAGGAGCCTGAGGGGTGACCCCATGGACAAGGGGCAGCGGGTGTGAGCTGGAGCAGAGGAGGTTCCCCATCAGTGTGAGAAGGACCTTGTTCCCCATGAGGGTGCCAGAGCCCTGGCAGGGGCTGCCCAGGGGGGCTGTGGAGTCTCCTTCTCTGGAGACGTTTCAAACCCTCCTGGGCTGTTCCTGTGCGACTGGATCTAGGGGACCCTGCTGTGGCAGGGGGATGGGACTGGGTGATCTGTCAAGGTCCCTTCCAGCCCCTGATGTCCTGTGATTCTGTGAGAACTGTGGTTGGCAGTTCCATGACCCTGGAGCCTCCCCCCAGGGTTAAGTCACAACAGCCTCCTTCCTGGGAGACAGAACACAGACAAGCCCTGAACTCCTCTGAGCAGCTCCTGAGAGCCTCCCCGAAGCCCGACGGCAGCGCAAAACCACTCCTGCCGTTTGAGCTGCAGACTGAGGGTAACAGCAAAAGGGGGAGAGACAATAGATGGAGGGGAAGGCTGGGCCCGGTGCCAGAGGATCTGGGGCTAATCAGATGCAGATAACATCCGAGTGCTCGATGGCCCTCCCTGGGGACGGTACCCAGGACACGGTGCCAGGAGGATGTCAGTGCCGGGGCTCTCGCCTGCTCCCCCAGGGAAGGGGAAGCTGCAAATGTTTAGTCTGCCAGAGACTTTCCCCATCAGCGGGTGTCAGCTCGCGGCCGGGTGACTGAGCAGGGGGGGTTGGCTGGGCTCACCGCAGCCACTCGAGGGTTGCCGCCTGCTTGAAGCCATCGGTGCCCGACGAGCCCCGTCTGTCCCCGGGTGGTCCCAGCGGCCGTGGGATGGATCCGTCCAGGGAGGGCTCCTGTGTCCCCGCAGGGCTGAGCCCGGGCTGCTTCCAGCACCTCTCAGCCCCTGGAAGTTGGCTTGTTCACGGACCTCTAACGGGCCAACCCCTGCCGGCAGGGGAGGACTGCGTCTGGAGGCCAAGGGAGAGGGACCGCTAGCCCTGAGGAAAGGCTGAAGCGAAGAGGGTCGCGTCAGCAGGTGGGCGCTGCGCTGGCGCTGCGAGGGTGCTGCGAGGGTGCTGCGAGGGTGCTGCTTCGTCTGCTCCCTTGGAACGAGGGCAGGAGAAGCCTGCAGGTCAACCAAGGGACAGCAGAGAGACCCGAGAGCAGCTGGCAGGGTGTTCCTGCGAAACGGGATCTCGGGGATCCTGCTGGGGCTGGGCGGTGGCACTGGGTGATCTCTGTCAAGGTCCCTTCCAATCCCTGATGCTCCAGGATTCTGGGATCCACCACTCTTACCCTAAAAAGTTCTTCCCTCTCATCTCAATTCCCTCTCCCCAGGCTCAGACTTGGCAGCCTTGCTGCTCCATCCGTGTGACAGATTGGAAGGGAAAGGGCTGTTTATTTACTCTAATTCCACTTTAGCTTTCAGTACCTTTCAGAGGAACCACAGAACCCCAGAACATCAGGGATGGGAAGGGACCTCTGAAGACCATCCAGTCCCATCCCCCTGCCACAGCAGGATCCCCCAGATCCAGTCGCACAGGAGCATGACCAGGGGGTTTGAACCGTCTCCAGAGAAGGAGACTCCACACCCCCCTGGGCAGCCCCTGTCCCCTGGGGAGGTCTGGTGGCGATGCTGAGCTGTGGGGACCGCGGCTGGCAGCCGGCAGGGTTCTGCGCCAGCCCCGAGAACCGGAGCCCCTCACAAGGCAGCCCGGGGACGGACTCTGTCAAACCTCCCAGCCCTGAGTCGTCGGCCAGAAATGACTCCCGACGCTCGCGTTTCCCCTCTGCTTCGGGCTGCAGCCCTCTCCGCTCGCCCCAGCAGAGCTGCTGCACCGGGTTCCAGCGCGAACGGGCAGAGCCAGCGCCCCGACCCGTCCCGCTGCCGACCTCCCCTGCTGCCGTGTCCCGTGGCGGGTCCCAGCGCCGCCGGCGCCGAGCGCAGTCCCGCTCTCACGTCACCTCCCGCTGGGCATCTGCTGCCTTCGCTCGGGTCCCCTGCTCCACGGGCGGGGTCTGGCTTCGTTTGTGGAGCAGGGAAATTGAAAATACAGACAGGTCGCAGCGATAAATCTCTCTGCTGCTTCACATTCCATCCCGCTGGCTCCAGTACCTCTGCTTGTGTCACGAGGTGCTCGGCACCGTCTCGTAGCAACAACTTCTAGAGGAAGATTGGCCAAGTATTTATTGGTTTTGAGGAATCACGAGGCTCAGTGCTGAGCTCAGAGAGCTTTCTCTGCGTTGTCATATCCTACAGCTTAGCTGCAGCATCTGTAGGTGATGGAGGGCCCACAGCTGCTCCACACAGCAAGAACAGGCAGACAGGAGGTCTAGCAGAGGGCTAGACCAGAGGTGTCACCCCTTGGTCATAGAAACATGGAATCCAAGACTGGGTTGGGTTGGGAGGGAGCAGCCACACCTCTCACCAGCCCAGAGTGCCCCCAGCCCCAGCCCACCTGCCCCTGGGCACTGCCGGGGTGATGGAGCAGCCACAGCCTCTCTGGGCAGCCTGTTCCAGGGCCTCAGCCCCCTCCCAGGGAGCAGCTGCTGCCTCAGATCCCATCTCCATCCCCCCTCCTGGAGATGGAACCCACCCCCTCGTCCCAGCACCAGAGTCCCCAGGACAAAGCCCCTCTCCAGCTCTCCTGGAGCCCCTGCAGGCAGCTGATGAGAAGAACCTGACCCTTTCCAAACGCTTGTGCAGCTCTTGCAGTGAACTGGGGCTGACCCCTGTTTTCAGAGCAGGAAGCTCCCCAGAACACACTTCTTCTGGGGGTGCGCGGTGGTTTGAGGCTACTCCTGTGTCTGCTGCGCGCTCATGGCCGGGGTCCCCCCGTGTCCCCCCGGCCCAGCCTCGGCGCGTCCGTGAGCTCTCAGCTGCATCTGCGGCTCGTGTGTGCGACGGGCAGACAGCCGTGTGGCGTCGAGGAGCTGTTGGCTCTCACACACCTCCTGCCTCTCCGCACACGGACCTCTCCTGCACGGCCGTGCTGTAACCCAGGAAATGGTCAGGTCCTGGAAAAGAGCCCCAACAGTGTTCTACAAGGTCTCCAGCTTGTGAGGAAGGTGAGAGCTGCTCTTTGGCCATCTTCCTCCTCATCCTGCATTTTCTCCTTTCCTCTGGGTTCTTTCACGCTGGGCAAGGACTCGGGCTTCCATCACAGAACCACAGGGCACTAGGGACTAGAGGGGACCTCCAGAGATCACCCAGTCCCATCCCCCTGCCACAGCAGGACCCCTGAGATCCAGTCGCACAGGAACAGTCGCACCAATGGCGTGTTGCTGGCTCCTGGCCATCCTGCTGGCCACCAGCACCCCCAGGCCCCTTTGATGCCTGAAGCAGGACATCACGCTGCTCTTCCACAGACTACTTCTCCCCCAGACCACGTCCCACCAGGCAGCGTCTTTGCTTCAGCCTCGGCAAACACGAGCGGCTGGTTCGGCTCCGCCGGCCAGTCGCTGCCAGAGGGCCCCACGCTGGGACGGGGCTTCTCCTCTGGGGATCACGCAGGGGTCCTGCAGAGCAGAGAAGGCGCCTGCCGAGCCGCTCCCCGCTGCACCGAGCGCTCGCCTGCAGCGGTGAGGCCGTTCGTGCGGACCGCGATGAAAGGTCCCCCCTCGCCGGTGCCAAACCCGCCGGGGGTGCCGAGCACGTGTGCCGTCTGTGTTTGCTGCTCGGCCTCTGGAACATCTGCTCGCCAGGCCTCAGCTGTCCCGGCCGCAGTTGGCTGGCGGGAGGCACCTCCAGCTCTTGGGAACGTTCCTGCCAGCGCAGCTGCTCCCCGGAACCTGGGCGCTGCGGTGCAGCTGCTCCTCCGCCTGAGCCTGCTGCCCCGGGCTGCTCTCTGCTGGCCCCGGGCTGCTCTCTGCTGGCCCTGGGCTGCTCTCTGCTGGCCCGTGTCTGAGCCTTCTGCCCCGTGCCCCTGGCTCGTCTCTGCTAGCCCATGATTCAAGGGGCAGCGGGTGTGAGCTGGAGCAGAGGAGGTTCCCCATCAGTGTGAGAAGGACCTTGTTCCCAGTGAGGGGCCAGAGCCCTGGCAGGGGCTGCCCAGGGGGTTGTGGAGTCTCCTCCTCTGGAGCCATTTCAAACCCTCCTGGGCTGTTCCTGTGCCCGCTGGCCACGCCGCCCGCTGGCCTCTTGCCCCCAGCCCCAGGGGCGCCCTCAGCGCTGGGACAGGCGGAGCAGCGCAGCACCGCCGGGGACCTTCCCCTGCCCCTCTGGCTGCCTCGGGTGCGTTTCTCTGCCCTGGAGTCCCTGGGGGGTCTCTTTCTCGCTCTTTCTCTCCGTCCTCTGCTTCTCAAGGATCTGCCAGACATCTCAAACACATTCACGAAGGCGAGTCTCTCGCTGCGATCCGTTGTCTGAGGTTCCCATGTGGGCTCCATCATCAGAGCGGGCCAGAGCGATGGGGTGGTCTGCTCGGGTCCCCCAGCGTGGGGTGGGAACAGAGCCCCTGAGGACAGCGCATCCTCTGCGGCGCTGCCGGAGCGGGGACAGGCGGCACCGGGGAAGGGCACCGGCAGCACCCACAGTGGGGATCCAGAGCCCTGGTAACGGCAGGGTGGGAGCCAGGCGGGTGGAGAGCAAGGGGAGCACAGGGGGTCTTCTGAAAGAGTTGAAGCTGGCTGAACAGGAGCCAGCAGGGTGTCCAGGTGGCCCTGAAGGCCAGTGGATCTGGGTTTGCATCAGCACTGGTGTGGCCAGCAGGGCTGGGGATGTCATTGTCCCCCAGTGCTGGACACTGCAGAGGCCTCCCCTCAAGTCCTGGGGGCAGAGCTGGCCCCTCACTGCAAGAAGGAGATGGAGGGGCTGCAGCAGTTCCAGGGGAGCAACGAGGCTGGGGAAGGGGCTGGAGAGAAGGGCTGGTGGGGAGAGGCTGAGGGAGCTGGGGGGGGTTCAGCCTGGAGATGGGGAGACTCAGAGGGACCTTCTCCCTGTCTCCAGCTCCCTGAAGGGAGGTTAAAGTCAGGTGGGGGTCGGGCTCTTGTCCCAGGCGCCAGGAGGAGAGGGCAGAGCCTGAAGCTGCCAGGGGAGGGTTAGGTTGGGTGTCAGGAAGCCCTTCCTCAGGGAAAGGGGGATCAGAGGCTGGACTGGGCTGCCCAGGGCAGTGGGGGAGTCCCCATCCCTGGGGGTGCTGAAGGGCAGCCTGGTCTGGCCGCTGGGGTGCTGCTGGGCGCTGGGCTGGGCTGGCTGAGCTCGGGGGGCTCCTCCAGCCCCAAGTACTGTGTGACTGTGTGTGTGAGTGGTGCTCTGGGTGCTGACAGCTTTCAGCTGTCCGGGTGCATCTGGAGATCTCTGCTTCATTAAAAAGGGTTCACGCTCGAGACAGGCGCAGGCTGCAACCGGAACCCTCACGCACCTTGGGGGGGTCTGCACCGAGACCTGGGTGCAAACTGCATCCCCCGTGTCCTGGGCTGAGAGCAGAAAGGCTCTGTGTCACGAGGCGGGTGGGGAGGGCTCAGCAGGGCAACTGCACTGCTTCTGCTGCCCTTGGTCAGCTGAACCCCAGAGCATCAGGGCTGGAAGGGACCCCGAAAGATCATCCGGTGCAATCCCCTGACACAGCAGGGTCCTCATAACTCTTCAGGTCACACAAACATTGATGGAGCACTGGAAGGGGCTGCCCAGGGGGGTTGTGGAGTCTCCTTCAGTGGGGATGTTGAAGACCCACCTGGATGTGTTCCTGTGTGCCTTGGTCTAGGGGATCCTGTGTGGCAGGGGGACAGGACCGGGTGATCTCTCGAGGTCCCTTCCATCCCTAACGTTCTGTGATCCTGTGAAGAAGCCAAGAACATTCTCTACACAAAACCCATGAGCTCAGCTGAGGTGCCCTGAAGACAACCTGCAGGCCAGCTCCCGCGCCAGAGCAGGCAGACACGAGCCCTGGTGGTCCCCAGCCAGCTCAGCCACCGGCCTTCGCTCTGCTGTCCCACAGGGCCGGCTCAGCTCTGCTCCCGGGCTGCGTCCCCGCAGAGGAGTGCGCGAAGGAGAAGCCCGCCGAGGCGCTGCAACGGGACGCCACGGGCGCAGCCCTTCCCAGTGCCGGGGCTGCCTGGGCGACCCCGGGGGGTCGTGAAGTTTATGGAGTCCCCCCACCAGTGCTGCTTCCTTACTGCACACCCAGAGCAGCTGCTGAGGGACAACCTGGGGGGGAGAGCCTGGGGCCGCGTGGGGATGGGGGGCGAAGGGCTGTGCAAGTAGCTGTTCCTTCCCCTGCGAGTTCCACCCCCCAAAAGGGACGTGCGGGACCCCCCATCAGGAGCTCCTGCAGCTCATCCTCCTGGCTCAGACTTGGGGCAGAGGGTTTTCGTTCCCATTGGTGGATCCTTTCTAGTCCCAGTGGGACGCCGGTGGCTTCGGCGCTGAGGAGCGGGGCAGCCATGTGGCAAACAGAGCTCGTTCTGTTTCCTGGATGGGAGGGGGTCTGCACAGGGTCTGGCTGCTGCACTGAGCTCTCGCTTGTGGAGGATTTACGAGAAGCTCTGGGCTGGGACAAGGGGACTGGGTTCCAGCTCCAAGAGGTGCAGATGGGATCGAGGGGGCCGAGGCCCTGGAACAGGCTGCCCAGGGGGGCTGTGGCTGCTCCATCCCCCCTGGCAGTGCTGAAGGGCAGGTTGGCTGGGGCTGGGAGCACCCTGGGCTGGGGAGAGGTGTCACTGCCCCTGGCAGGGGTTGGCACTGGGGGATCCCTGAGCTCCCTCCCAACATAGTCCATTCCATGACTCTGTGACCTCTCAGTCCTCCCCAGGGTCCTGAGCTCCGTTAGGTGTGAGGGGCAGGAAGGAGGACTGGTTAGTCTGCCTCGTTTGCAAGCAAACTGGGGCTGTTGGCAGTGATTTTGCTTCGTGATCCTCTCTCAAGGTGCAAGCAAACCCCCCTGGCTACCCCCAGTGGTTCATTAACAGGGGCTGTAATGAAACACTTGGAAAGAAGGCAGTAAAGACTGATCCCATAAAGAGCAGAGCTGCAAGGAAGGTGAAGGAGGTTCAAGCCCAAAGCACGCTCTTGATCCGACCTTCCAAGGTGATGAGGCAGGAAACACAGCCCCAGGCACCATGTGTTGCTTCCTCTGGTTTCCTCTGAACTTCAACTGCGTTTTGAAGCCGATGGAATGGACCCTCCTCACAGACCAACAGAGCGTCGGGAATTAGAAGGGATCAGGGTGGGTGTGAGGAGGATGGAGCCAGGCTCTGCTCAGGGGCACCCAGTGACAGGACAGGGGGCAGGGGGTGTGAGCTGGAGCAGAGGAGGTTCCACATCAGAGTGAAAAGGACCTTGTTCCCAGTGAGGGGCCAGAGCCCTGGCAGGGGCTGCCCAGGGGGTTGTGGAGTCTCCTTCTCTGGAGACATTTCAAACCCTCCTGGGCTGTTCCTGTGGGACTGGATCTGGGGGACCCTGCTGTGGCAGGGGCTGGGACTGGATGGTCTTTCCAGGTCCTTTCCAACCCCTAATGACTGGATCTGGGGGGTCCTGCTGTGGCAGGGGGATGGGACTGGATGATCTTTTGAGGCCCTTTCCCATCACTGATGTCTGGGGTTCTGTGACTCCAGCCAAGGGTGTTCTGTGATCCTGTGACCCAGCACCCCATGAGGTGTCCCCAGAACCCGGGGCTGAGGGAAGGGGGAACAGAAGAGCAGCGCTAACAGATCCCTGGGAGTCGATGGCAAAGCTCTGCCTCAGGAGGACCCTGTCCCGCTGCCTGCGGCCGTTTCAGAGGAGAATGCAGCTGCACTGCGGCCAGCAGCTGGACAAGCACCTCAGGCGATGTGGGGGTGCAGGGGCGGGACACGGGACCTCTGTCCCTCTGGGCAGAGGTGGTCGTAAATGAAGACCGCAGACCGGGGCTGGTGACGATCCCAGCCCAGTGGCCAGACCTCCGTCCCCAGCACCGGTGGCTCCGGCCGCCGCAGCCCGGCTCGCGCAGCCGTTCAGTCGCACCGGGCGTTCAGGGGAATCAAAGCCCCCCAAAGCCCCCCATCAGAGGGGCAGCACGAAGTGGAAGTGACCCTTGACACCGGCTTGGAATCCGCCCTGCCGAGCCGGCCGAGCAGGAAGCCCCCCCAGCCCCTGCAGGAGGCTGCCAGCGAGAAGCATTTGGTTGCCATTACCGGTGATTAGGACCAGCGCCGGGAACGCATGAGGTGGGGGGATCTCTCTCCATTTCCTGGGGCGGTGCCGGTGAGAAACGCGCGGCTCCCCCCCGGCTCCGATCCCCGCGGACGGGTCCCGCCGCTCCCGGCGCTCGCTGGCTCCGTGCGCGTAACTGAGGGGAGGGAGAGGGGCCGGGGGGGGCAGGTCGCTGGCCAGCTGGCCACGGAGAGGTTTGTTAGTTGCCCTCGGAGCCGACACGAGGAGGGGGCTGCGTGTCCGACGGTCGCATCAGCTTCCGCGGAGCCGCAGCCCTCCCGCCGGGGATCTGCTGCCCGAACCGGGGCCGGGGGGCTCCTCTGTCCGCAGGGACCCTCCCTCTGCGGGACGAAAGCGAAGGCTCGGGTGGGCAGCGAGGTCACAGCAAGCCCCCGTCCCCACCTCCCCTTCCCGTGGGGGGTGCAGGCAGGCTCGCCCGGGTTTCTAGCACCTGAACAAGGGTCAGGTCGCCTCAGGCTTTGCAGGACGAGGCGAGAGAAGACCCTTCCCCTGCAGGGCCCGGTGTCTGCAGCTCAGCCCGCTGGCTGCCGCTGCTTGGAGCTGCCCGGGAGCCTCCTCGAGCGGCTAATCAGCGCCTCGGGAACGCGGCCAACGGCGGCCACCAGAGCAGCCCCTCGCCCGCCTCGAGTGGCGCAGCCGGGGCGACTGACCCGCGCGGGGAGCGGGGCTGGAGCAGGACATCAGCAGGTTCTTCACGGGCTGCGCTGCCAGCAGACGGCACCGGGCTGTTTGCAGAGGGGGTGGGTGGTGGGTTTGGCAGCCCCGGCCCCAGCAGCCGACCCTCCTTCGGGGTGCTGGGGTCGGGGAGAACAGACGAGGCTGCTCGGGGAGGGCAGACCTGCGACTTTCCCGACCCTTCTCGATGCAGACCCTTGTGTCACCCACGAGATCTCACAGTGACCCTCCAGCCCCTGGAAGGGGCTCGCAGAAGGTTGGGGAAGGCTGTGCCCAAGGGCTGGGAACAGCAGGATGAGGGGTCCTGGTGTGAAGCTGGAAAAGGGGTGGGATGTGAGGGTGGGGGGTCCCTGGAACAGGCTGCCCAGAGACAGGGTGGAGCACCCATCCCTGCAGCCATTCAGGGTCAGGCTGGCTGGGGCTGTGGGCAACCTGGTCTCATTAGAGAAGTCCCTGTTTGCTACAGCCTGTTGGGACTGGATGTCCTTTGGAGGGCTCTGCCAACCCCATGGTTCTATGATTCTAGGTGCAAGTCCTAACTCTGGGATGAGAGAACCCTTGAGGAAGCCTGGGTTGGGTTAATGAGCCAAATCTTCTCTTGCAATGAGCTAGGTGGACCTTCCTCTGGTGTCTGGGAGTCTACAGCATCTGGGGTGAGAAAGGAGCTGTTGGCAAAGACCTCACACATCGGCCTCTGGGAGAGAAAGCAAATCAAGGCACAGACACAAAACTCCACTCAGCAGAAATCATTAGGATGAGATGCCTCACCACCCCCAAGACCCAAGGTGAGCATCGTCCAGAAGCATCTAAGCACCTGTATTTGGGGCCAGGAGGATGGAGCCAGGCTCTGCTCAGGGGCACCCAGTGACAGGACAAGGGGCACTGGGCGTGAGCTGGGACAGAGGAGGTTCCCCATCAGTGTGAGAAGGACCTTGTTCCCATCCTGGGGAGGGTGCCAGAGCCCTGGCAGGGGCTGCCCAGGGGGGTTGTGGAGTCTCCTTCTCTGGAGCCATTTCAAACCCTCCTGGACTGTTCCTGTGTGACTGGATCTGGGGGATCCTGCTGTGGCAGGGGGCTGGGACTGGGTGATCTCTGGAGGTCCCTTCCAGTCCCTACTGCTCGGGGGGTCTGTGTTGGGCAGCAGGAGTGTGGCCTTTGGCCCTGTGGCAAAGGTGTCACCAGATGAGCTGCACCAAAGCAACAAGGCAAAAGGAGGGATCGTGGGCAGGGAAAGCAGATTGCACAGAACCAGAACTGCTGGGGCCACCCCGAAACCGCGCTCCCGCCCCATCTGCAGCTCTTCACCTCTGGCAGAGCCCAGTGTCAGCTCTTGGTGAAGAGGTTCTATGGGGGTAACAACTGGCTTTTTAGGAGGAAGGGGAGCGAAGGGTGGTCTGTGCTGGGAAGCCCCTCAGAAAGCTGCTGGCAGGTGGGGTCATGCGGAGCCACTAGCAGAGGAATGTCATCCCTGGGTCTGAGTCACCCAGCTGTGCCCTCCACCTCAGCCAACACTCCCCCTCGCTCTGCTCTTCACTCCTCTTTTGCCTTCCCAGCTGGAAATCCCCGTTTTCACTGCTTTGTGTTTGCCACCTGTCTGCTGGCCAAGCCACCCGCCCCCAGGCTTCAGCCAAAGCTGGTCAGCACCTACAGACCTGCTCAAAGAGGGGCAAGAGCTGCCTTGAAGGGAGCTGCTCAGGAGGGGCTGGGTTGCACTGAAAACCCCAGCAGAGGAAAATCCCTTTGCAAGTGGGATTTTCCAAAGCTCTGAACACTGTCAGCTCCTCCTGCTTTCTCCTGAGGTTGAGGCTGCTGGGCAGCTTCAATGAACAGCTGTTCCTCAGATGACCTGGGTGTCTTGTGAAGCTTCAGCTCAAGCAAAGAGATCTGCAGAGTGATTTTAGGTGAGATCATGGAATCATAGAACCATTCAGGTTGGAGAAGACCCCTGAGATCATCAAGTCCAACCAATAGCCCTGTTCTGCCAAGATCACCTCTAGTCCAGGTCTCCAAACACCACAGGTGAGTGATCTTCAAGCACCTCCAGGGATGGTGACTCAACCTGCTTCCTGGGGGCTGCAGTGCCTGGCTAAAACGGTCCCTTGGCAAAGGTACCAAACAGAGGAGAACCCCTGCTGGTGCTCCGGGTACAAACACCCACCGAAGCTGCCTTGGAAACGGCCTCAGCTGCTGGCTCTGCCAAGAGAGGGACGGAGCTCTGCTCTTGGGCTGCGGGGGAGAGCAGCTTCCTGCCCCCAGGACAGGGTCGGCTGCCTGGAGGTCGAGGGGGGAAGTCGCTCAGTCTTCCTCAGTCTGTCCAGAGCTGAGAACAAAGAGAGCAAAAAGAAAGGAAAGGAGAGTAAGAGGAGAGGAAGAGGGAGGGGAGAGGAGAGGAAGAGAAAGAGGGAGAGGAGAGGAAGAGAAAGGAGAGAGGAGAGGAGCCTCTCTCTCTGGTTCTGGACCCTTTCAGCAGTCATAATCAAATCCACACGCTCTGGACGAGTACCTCAAACCAGGCACAAGCCAAAAAGCCTGCAGACAGCCTAGTGCTAGATGGGTAAACAGTGTCAGATCACAGAGTAACTCCAGGAGGAACCATTAGCTCATCTGACCTGCACGCTGCAGCCTAGTCAACGTTAGCCCGTTACCTGGGTGCTCAGGCCAGTGGCTTGTGCTTGGCTGCAGATGTCTGCTCCACAAGGGCACGGGAGAGATCTCCCAGCTCCCCGGCACTAACTGTCCCGCACGCCCGCGCTCTCCACCCTGAGTCCACGGTGCCTGGTCCACGCGCCGTCTGCTCGCGCTGGCTTGGCTCTTCCTCCGCCGCACGAGCGCCCCGGCAGCCCCCGCTCCCCTCTGCGAGAGACCTGAAGGGTCCTCAGGCCGCAGGTCCGCTTGCCTCCCGCTGGCCGAGCGGGCTGAGAGGGGCTGTGAGACGTTTCGCTCTCCCCTGCCCTTCCAGCGCCGCGATCCCAAGCTCCCTGCTCACACCAACCACCTCCGCAGGCCAGGCAGCCGCAGCGCGCGGCTGCTCCGGGTCCTGCTTGGACAACGAGCTCCTCTCCACGCGGCAGACTGCTTTCAGATGTGGGGGTCTGTGGCAGGAGTCTTCCTGAGGGCAGCAGCAGCCGCTAGGGCAGAGCTCTTACTGCCCCTGCTCAAAGCACACCTCCTGCAGAGGCACCTTCTCCCTCCCCGCTGGAAGCACGAAAGGTCCACAGAGCCACTCAGGCTGGAAAAGACCCCTGGGAGCATCGAGCCCAACCAGCAGCCCCACTCTGCAAGGTCACCCCCAAATCCCAGCACCACATCTCAGAGACTTCTAAACTCACCCCGGGATGGGGACTCAACCCCCACCCTGGGCAGCCCAGCCCAGTCCCTGACCACTCTCTCCAGGAAGAATCTCCTCCTGATGGCCAGTCTGACCCTCCCCTGGTGGAGCTGGAAGCCCTTCCCTCTGCTTCTGTGGCTACTGCCCTCTGAGCAGAGCCCAGCACCAGCATCTCTGCAGGGTCCTCTCAGAGAGCTGTGGAGAGCGAGGAGGGCTCCCCTCAGCCTCCTCTTCCTCAGACTAACCAGCCCCAACTCTCTCCATCTCTCCCCATCAGACTGATTCTCCAGGCCCTTCCCTGCGCTCGCTCCAGCTCCTCGATGTCTCCCTCAGACTGAGGTGCCCAGCCCTACTCTACCTTCAGCCACGTGGGAGAAAAGAGCCTGAGGACAAGCACCAGGAGCCCCGGCGGCACCAGGAGCCCCGTGAGCCTTCAGCAGCCTCTCCTGCTCCTCCTGGGGCATCGGCGGGTTTGAGTTGTTCAGCTTCCAGCCCCCCGGTACCTCCTGGCGTTGGAGCGCCATGGGCCGTGATGGCTCTGGTCTCCGAGGGGACCCCAAAGGGGCCACAAGCCATCAGTTCTGGCACGCTGGCAGACCCTTCGCTCCGAGCACTTGGCAGCCAGCCCCTTCGGCTCCAGCAGGGCTGTCCTGCCCACTCATGTCCAGCTGAGCCGGATGCACCCCGAGGGCTGCCGCAGCAGCGGTCCCCGTCGATCAGCCGTGGAGGTGCGAGGCCTCACCGCGTGGTTGGCACCACTTCTGGGCACCTCCACTCGAGGAGGACATCGAGGGGCTGGAGCAGGGCCAGGGAAGGGTAACGGAGCTGGGGAAGGGGCTGGACAAAAAGCCTTGTGAGGAGGAGCTGAGGGACCTAGGGCTGCATAGTCTGGAGCGCCGGAGGCTGAGGGGAGACCTCTTGTCTTTACAGCTGCCTGGTGGGAAGGTGCAGAGACCTGGGGTTGGGCTCTTCTCCCAAGTTACCAGGCTCCTCTTTCCCAGCTCCAGAGCCCCAGCTCCCTCAGCCTCTCCTCAGCAGGGAGATGCTCCCCTCCCTCCATCAGCCCTGTGGCTCTGTGCTGGGCTCTCTCCAGCAGCTCTGGGTCCTTCTGGAACCAAGGGGCCCAGACCTGGACACAAGAGTCCAGCTGTGGTCTCAGCAGGGCAGAGCAGAGGGCAGGAGAATGATGTGGGTCTTGAAGTTCCTTCACCAGTGGTGGTTCCCCTGCTCTGCTGCCATGGGGACCCTGAGGTTCCTTGGCCAGTGGTGGTTCCCCTGCTCTGCTGAGCTGACGAGGATGGTTCCGTGACTCCGCGAGTGTGCCGGGGCCATCCTGGAGGAGCGACCCGAGCGCTCGGTGCTGGAAGCCAGGCTCGCAGCCCGGTGGCTGTGCTCTGGGAGGTGTCACCCCTGCCGCCCGCCTGGCAATCGCAGCGGCACAGAGGGGATTCGGCCCAGGGAGCCGCCAGCCAGGGACCCCTCTGGTGGCAACCCAGCGATCGAGGGCGAGAAGCCCGCCTGGAGCATCTGTAGCGCGGGGTTCTCGTCTCCTCCCGCAGCCTGAAGCGGGCAGCAGTCTGAGAGGGAGACAGAGAGAGAAGGTCCCTCCGGCAGCAGAAGCCCATCTCTCGGCGGCCCCACGTGGGCCACTTGCGGCTGCTCTCGCTCGCCGCCGGCTGCGGATTCCTGTGCGTTTCCATCACCGCCCCGCGGAGAGGAGAGAGTGGGGAGAGGGAGGGGGCCGAGCCCCTGGACCCCTGCCTGGAGCCGGCGTGTGAGTGACGCGGCCGTGCGTGTCAGAGCGAGAGCGGCGGGGGGCGCAGACGGG
>VXBP01001793.1:15084-74096 GCA_013400115.1 Rhinopomastus cyanomelas | reverse complement strand
GGGGTCAACGGGTGAGGGGGAAGAATCTCCCCGGAGAGACAGGTTCTCGCTGCGGTAACACGTGTGCTGGCCCAGCCTCGCGCGTCCTGTCCACCCACCTGGCAGCCGGCTGGCCGCGGGGGGTGATGCTGCAGGGGCCTTCTCCTGACTGCTTGGCTCGCCGGAGCGGAGGACTGAGAAGGGGCTGGAAGCCCCAGCCCAGGTCAGCAAACCCGGCTGCCTCGTCTCCGCTGCTGGCCCTGCCGGCCTTCCCCCTGCAGACCCGCAACCAGGGCTCGTCCCCGCTTGCTCCTAGGTGGGAGCCAGTTACGTGATGTTAGACGCTAAGGACCCACTTCCATCCTCACCTTCCCCCTCTCCTCTTTCTTGTCTTTAGTGATCACAGAGTCCCAGAGCACGAGGGACTGGAAGGGACCTCCAGAGACCATCCAGCCCCATCCCCCTGCCACAGCAGGATCCCCTAGATCCAGTCGCACAGGAACAGCCCAGGTGGGTTTGAAGTGTCTCCAGAGAAGGAGACTCCACAGCCCCCCTGGGCAGCCCCTGCCAGGGCTCTGGCACCCTCCCTGGGAACAAGGTCCTTCTCACACTGATGGGGAACCTCCTCTGCTCCAGCTCACACCCGCTGCCTCTTGTCCTGTCCCTGGGTGCCCCTGAGCAAAGTCTGGCTCCATCCTCCTGACACCCACCCCTCACAGATTGATCAGCACCCATGGGGTCACCCACGATGCAGAAACATGACCTGAGAACAGCCCTGAGCACCCATGGACTGTCTGAAGTGCCGGGGGGCTCCCCCAGCACAGACTGCCCCCCGCTTTCATTACAACAGGACAAGAGGGGTGACGTGAGCCTGTCGGTTCATTTCCAGATCCCGTTCCCGTCGGCAGCAGATGCGCCGGTTCCGCGGGTTTGTGTTCCCGCTCGCAGCGCTGCCGGCTCCTGGCTGCACCTGGAGAGCCCTCCTGCCAGCAGCTGTGCAGCTGGAATTGCACCAGGATTCGGCCGCTCTCGTGTCAAAAAGCAGCTTTTCAAGGAGAGACCTTCCAGAGCATCCCCTGCAGCACAGGAAGAGCCGCCGAGGGGAGCAGCCCTGCGGCGCTTGCTGCGAGGGGAGCGCAGGGGATCCCGCCAGGATGACCTGGCTGCCAGCTGCCTCCGCCTGCCCGCGCGCCCGTGTGGAGGCTGCTTCCTGCGGCTCCTCGCAGCCGGGCTTCTGAGGCTGCAAACGTCAGCTCTTGGTGTGCAGATCCACTGATGTGATGGAACAAGTCATGGGAACATCACAGACTCACTGGATCCCAGAGTGACTGACGCTGGAGCAGCCCCCTGGGCTCAGCCAGCCCAGCCCAGCACCCAACAGCACCCAGTGGCCACCCCAGGGCACTCAGGGCCACAGCCAGGCTGCCCTTCAGCACCCCCAGGGATGGGGACTCCCCCACTGCCCTGGGCAGCCCAGTCCAGCCTCTGATCCCCCTTTCCCTGAGGAAGGGCTTCCTGACACCCACCCTAACCCTCCCCTGGCAGCCTCAGGCCCTGGCAATGGGTGCAGAGGCCATGGGGTCAGGCTGTGCCAGGGGAGGATCAGCCTGGATCTGAGGAGAAGCTCCTTCCCAGCAAGAGTGGGGAGCCCTTGGAACAGGCTGCCCGGGGAGCGGGTGGAGGCTCCGTCCCTGGAGGAGCTCAACAGTCGGGCAGCCTGGGGTTTGAGGAGATGGGGTAGTGCCTGGGGGCTGTAGGGTGGGGGCTTGGACCTGATGGTCCTGAAGGTCTTTTCCAGCCTTGATAATCCTGTGGTTCCCAATCTCCCTGCTCTGGAATGTTGGGTGCAGCTGTGACTCTCAATAAACAGGTAAGAGGCTCCTTGGGTCACTTGGACTACAGCCCAGCTCCGGAGGTAGCTCCTGCTCCAGTCCCACACAGACCCAGCAGCAGGTCCCGCAGCCACCGACCCGTGAGGCCAGCACGAGGCAGACACGTGCTGCCAGCTTTAGCTTCACTTGGTAGCACTGAGCAGCTGGGGGTAATGAGAGAGGGCAGCACCTCGCACAGACCACCAGCTGGGCCCCACAGACCCCCGGGCGAGCCCTGGGCACCTGGAAGCCATCATCTCGCCTGCAGCAAACCGCCAGCTGGGCCAGCGCTGGCCGCCTGCTCCTTCGGAGCTGGTGCAGAGAAACCCCTCGTGGGCCCTGCCGGGGCCACCCTCTCCGGAACGGGTGCTGGTCAGGGGAGCTGCCTTGCTGGTGCTCAGGAGGGTCGGGGTGGGACCGAGGAAGAGCTGGATCACAGAGCCACAGGGTCCCGGAACACCAGGGGCTGGGAGGGACTGCCCAGGTAGTCTGTCAGGACAGGGCTTCTTCCTGAGGTCTACTGACAGCTCAACGATGCTGCAGCCCAGCAGCTGCTCCAGTCAGAGCCAGCTGTGCCTCGGCTGGAATGTTTCTTCTCCTGGGTTGGTGTTTGGTCTCCTGCGTTGATGTTTCTTCTCCTACGTTGATGTTTCTTCTCCTGCGTTGATGTTTTGTCTCCTGTGTTGATGTTTCTTCTCCTGGGTCGATGTTTCTCTCCCGATGTAAACACTGCAAGCAACAATTGCCCTCCCTGGGAAGAAGGTCCATCTCACACTGATGTGGAACCTCCTCTGCTCCAGCTCACACCCGCTGCCCCTTGTCCTGTCACTGGGTGCCCCTGAGCAGAGCCTGGCTCCATCCTCCTGACACCCACCCCCCACACACTGACCAACACCCCTGGGGTCACCCCTTGGGCTGCCTGAAGCTTTAGAAGAGGAGTCTGGCTGCAGGTCACTGCTGACTGGCAGCAGCAGCAGCTCCTGGGGTGCTGTCACGCACAGCTCCCTCCCCTTCTCGTTAGGATAATTGCGGGAGCCCCATTTCCTTCCTTCCTGTTCACACCCCTCACCAGAGTGGAGCGGCTCCGTCATCACCCCTGGCAAGCCCAAGCAGCTCAGCAGGAAGCCAAGCTGGCACTCAGAGCCTCCTCACTCCCGGAGCCTTCCAGAGCCTGCTTAGCCGTGACGTGTCCGAGCGCTCACGGCCCCCGGCGCTCACACGGGGCTGCCTCTCCCGGAGGCGCTGGACGAGGCTCTGCCCGGCGCCAGCGGTGAGTGAAGGCAGCTGGGAAGGGTCCTTTGGACTGTGAGGCTGAGGAGACTCCATCCAAGAGCTGCCCAGTTGGGAGGCAAAACGAGCCGGCGAGTCAGATGAAGGCGGCTCCTGGAGAGGTCGTCTCGTGCCCACGCGGCGCTGCACACCCTGGTTACCGGGAGAGCCACCGTGGTCGCTGGCCTCTGCCGTCCAGCAGACCTCGTGGCTCTTGAGGGGAGACCTTACTGCCCCTCAAGAGGGGGGGTTTAGACTGTTTTTTGCTTGCCTCCTCCCCAGGAGAGAGCAGGTGGGGAACAGAGAGGAGCTACCAGCTGGGCAGGCACCCTGCTCCAGGCTCTCAGGGCTCCTTCCTCTCCTCGAGCAAACCACAGCGCGTGGCTCGTCCTGCCCTCGCTGCTGCTCCAGAGCTTCTCGTCGCTGCTCTCGTGGCATCTGGTACCGATCAGGAGCAGAGGCACAACGAGAAGCTTGCTGGAGCGCGGCCCTGCCGTGGGGTGGTCTGCGCTCCGAGATCTCCTGCGCGCAGCGTGCTCTGGTGCCAGCCCTGTTCCAGCAAACACTCTGGGTCGCTCCTCCTTCCCAGCCTGGAAAGCTTCGCCAGGAACAGACTGAAGGGGAAAACGGAGACCGTGCTTTTCCTTCGTCAGTTCCCATAATGGGAAACAACCTCTCCTTGAGCATCACCTGCAGAAGGACCATGGGTCCCCTTGTCTGTGGACCCACCACCTGCGCAGTCACAGAACCACTGGGTCATTGAGGCTGGAAAAGACCTCCAGGATCATCGAGCCAGCCCGTGAGTGGACATCACCACAGCTACAGAACATCTGGGATTGGAGGGACCTGGAGAGACCATCCAGTCCCCTAGACCCAGTCTTTAGGGATGGAAGGGACCTCAAGAGATCACCCAGTCCCATCCCCCTGCCACAGCAGGATCCCCCAGGGCTCTCCCCCGCAGCTCTGTGTCCTCCTGGAGCTGAGGGGCCCACAGCTGGACACAGGGCCCCAGATGTGGTCTCAGCAGGGCAGAGTGGGGGGCAGAATCCCCCTCCTGGTCTGCTGGCCATGATGCTGACCTTCTCTCCACTAGGGCCTGGGGCCGGCAGTTCGCAGGACCACAGAACCACCCAGGTTGGCAAAGACCCCGTGGTCCTCGGGTCCCAGCCAAGAGGAGAAGCGGGCCGGTTCCTGCAGCATCTTCCCTGAGGAGCAGGAGGGAGGGCAGACGTGCAGCACGTGTGGCTCGCAGAAGGACCCCGTCCCTCAGACCACCCATCACTGTCCGTCCGCCCTGCCGAGCCCTGGCGGCAGGTTGCCAGCGGAGGCCCCGCGCCCACCGCCTCCCCAGAAGGGACCAAAGGGTGATGCTGGGAGCAGCTCGAGCTCTGCTGGCACTGTGGGGAGACCGTCCTCTGCTTCGTGACTTCCCCTCCCTTGCCCAGCCCTCGTGACCATGGGAGGTCAGGAGAGAAGACTCTGGAGGAGGACACAGCGTGGCTCGCTCCTCGGCTGTGTGGGGTGGCCCCGGGCGCCGGGCAAGAGGACCCGGCCACTGTGGCTGCTCTTGTGCAGGAACTTAGCGGAAAGGGATGGCTCCCTGGGCTGGGATGAGGGCTTCTGCGACTGAGCAGGGGGACCTTCTCGGCAGAAGAGGGCCATCTGCATAAGCTGGTCCCTCCTGAAGGGTGAAGACAGAAGCCTCCTGCAGAAGCCAGCGGCAGCCTCTTGCCTCTGCACCCCGTGGCCACGGTTCCACAGCGATTAGCCCAGCCCCAGCCCCTCTCTCGGGCAGGACCAGCCTCAGCCAGATGTTGTCACCACTTCCACCTCTGGGACCCCCTCCTGCCCTTATCAGCTCGTTCTGCTCTTTGTTTTCCTGCTAATGACACCCTGGGAAAGGAATCCCCTGCTCCGCGGGGCCCAGCCCTCGTTAATTGCATCCTGCGCCCTGTCTATTAATGACCCCCCCCGGCCAGCACTGCGGGGGGGGGGCTGTTGCCCTGCGGCTCATAAACCTTTCCTTCTTGTGGCCAGCGACTGTCGCTGTCGGTTTAACTGACCGACGGTGGGTCCCGGGCAGGGGCTGGCTCGCGGTTCACATGGGCTGTCAGCAAGGTGACTAGCTGCAGACTCGCCAGCTGGCCAGGGCTGTCAGCAAGGTGACCTCCAAGACCACCCGGTTCCAACCCCCCTGCATAGGCAGGGCCACCTTCGCTGGAGCAGGTTCCTCAAAACCCGTGGTCCCTTCACCCGGGAAGCCTGGAGGGGGCCGACACAGGGGGCAGAGGAGGCGCAGCTCCAGCTCTCCTGCCTCTCCCGTGGCCGCGGGCTTCCTCCCTCAGACCAGCCCTTTGATTGATCGAGCAGTTGCCCCTCTGAGCACCTGGAAAGTGTTTCTGTCCCATTAATTTTGACTGGGGAGTCTCAGCGTTTCCCCAGAGACAGATAAATCACTGAACCCGGGGAGGTGCACCCCACGCAGCCCCTCCCTTGTCTGTGTCCCCCGTCTCCTGTCTCCCACTTTCTTTCCCCTCCTACTGTTCCTCCTCCAAGAGGGAAGACGGAGTGATGGATGTGCTGTGCAGGAACCTCACGTACCAGGAGCAACGAGAGACCCCCCAGTCCCATCCTCCACCACAGCAAGACCCCCCAGATCCAGTCGCACAGGAAGAACCCAGGAAGGTCTGAAATGTCTCCAGAGGAGGAGGTTCCACAACTCCTCACAGCGGGTGTGAGCTGGAGCACAGGAGGCTCCCCATCACTGTGAGAAGGACCTTCTCCCCATCACAGTGAGGGTGCTGGAGCCCTGGCAGGGGCTGCCCAGGGGCCTGTGGAGTCTCCTCCTGTGGGGACGCTTCAAACCCTCCTGGACTGTTCCTGTGCAACTGGATCTGGGGGACCCTGCTGGGCAGGGGATGGGACTGGGTGATCTGTTGAGGTCCCTTCCCATCCCTGATGCTCTGGGAGTCTCTGATGCTCCCTTCTGGTCACACTCCACCAGCCTGAAAGGTCTTCCTGGGACAAACCAGCTGAGGAGGGCGAGGAAGCCGGCAGAGGGCTGTGTGGAAGAGGACGAGCGGGCGAGCTCCACCTGCAGCGCTGCGACGGCCACAGGGATGCGGGGAGGGCGGCAGGTCCCAGGTCAGCGGGGACACTCTGCTTCGCTGAGGAGGCCCCCTTGGGGAGGCACCACCAGCAACACAGCTCCTGATAGCTCTGCAGAGCCTTTCAGCCCGAGATCAGACTGCCAGGGATGGGGACCCCACCACTGGCCTGGGCAGCCCAGTCCAGCCTCTGATCCCCCTTTCCATGAGGAAGGGCTTCCTGACACCCACCCTAACCCTCCCCTGGCAGTGGGGGAGTCCCCATCCCTGGAGGGGCAGCCTGGCAGTGGCCCTGAGTGCCTTGGTGTGGCCACGGGGGTGCTGCTGGGTGCTGGGCTGGGCTGGCTGAGCTCAGGGGGCTGCTCCAGCCCCAGTCACGATCCTGTGATGCTGAGGGCCAAGTCCTCTCCACCAGGTCACTGCTCTGAGTGCCGGAGCTATCTGCAGCCATCAGCTCTTGCTCAAGAGCCAGGAGGCACCCGGCGAGGAGGCTGACCAGCACCAGGAGGTTCTGACAGCTCTTCCTTCCCGTGGGACTCCCGGTTTGCATTTGCTGCCCTTCCTCCCCGTGTGGAAAAACGTTGCTGCCAGAGTGTTGCAACCACCCTGGGGACGGGTGACGGCGCCTCTGCAGCACCTTCCCCCCGAATTCTTCGGTGGAGGACCCCGACCTTTCCTGCTGGGCGGTGCGACGGGGACCCTCTGCACCAAGAAAGCCTCCTCACATGCAGGAGCCACCCAGAGACTTTCCCCAGCCACGGACCCCCAGGGTCCACTGGGGGCCCAGGCTCCTCACAGACACCCCTGTGCCGCTCGTCCACCACCTGCCCGGCAGACAGCAGCTGCTGGCCCCACTCACAGGACTCAGGCCACAGCGACGAGTGGCGCTGAGAGCAGAAGGGCCGGCGGCTCCCAGAGCGGTCAGTGCCGTGGGGCTGCTTCACCACGGCTGAGCCTCCCCGGCTCCGCAAAGGAAATCACTGTTTTCCACTGGCCCAGCCCAAGGAGCTGCTCGCTGGGGCCACCACCCGTGGGCAGCTGCCTGCTGGCCCTGGCAGCGCTGCCCCCCAGAGCTCTCCGTGCCAGCAGCCAGCGCAGGGCGCAGGCCAAGCTCTTTGTGTTGCTGACACCGAGAGCCCGGCGGCCGCTGCGGCAGCCCAGCGTCTCCAGCCAAGAGCCAGCAGCGTCGAGAAGGCTGGAGAACACTCCGGCAGGCTCCCGGCTCTGGCAGCAACGCGGATGCTTTATCCCGACACGACTGGCACCACCTCTGTGCTCCGACACCTCTCCGATGGAGCTGAACCAGAGGAGCTCTGAGGACTCCTACAGGCACCTCTGCCTGAGGAGAGTCAGCGGAGAGGAGCTCTGTGGCAGCACAGAGGCACCAGCCTGGGGTCTGCGGATGCCCACCCAGCTTTGCCTTCTCCCCTCATCGTTTAAGAGGAATAATGAGCCACAGGGGTGATGGAGGGAGGGGAGCAGCTCCCTGCTGAGGAGAGGCTGAGGGAGCTGGGAAAATGGGGTGACGCCATGGGTGTTGATCAACGTGTGAAGGGCGGGTGTCAGGAGGATGGAGCCAGGCTCTGCTCAGGGGTACCATCCTCACTGAGAGGATGGGATCCCACGAGAGGGTTTCTCCCACCCTCTCATCCCTCATCCCCACCACCCCTGAGCGCAGCTCAGCACCCACCCCGTCCCCGGCTGCGCACTGGCCGTGGTCCCTCTGGCTGGTGCAGACAGGCCCCTCCGTGCCTCCTGTGCTGGACTTTCCTGGCAGGGAGCGGGCTGGGGGCAGCCAGGAAAGGAAAGTTTCTAACTATAGACCCCGAAGTGTCACAGCGCTGCTTGACCCGACCTATTTATAACCCGAGCGCCGATGGAAACCCGACGGAGCCCAACCGAGATCCTGTTTCCAAACCATCCCTCCTCCCGGCCCTGTTACCTGAGCTCTGCGGCACCAGCCGGGGCCCTTGGCGCTGGCTTCCTCTGGGTCAGGGCTTCAGCTGCAGCTGTGTGCTCAAACCTCACCCTTCCAGGGACAAGCAGGTCCTGGGCTCCCCAGGCTCGTGGCCGGTGGCCATTGGCAAGGCCAAAGTGTCAATGCTCCAGAGCCTGGCTGCTCCTGCTGGAGCTCCGCCCTGCCCAGGGCTCCGGGCTGAGGGACCTGATGGAGGGGGCACTGAACCTGCAGGCAGAGGGGGGATGAAGGGAGGGGAGCATCTCCCCGGGGAGGAGAGGCTGAGGGAGCTGGGGCTGTTCAGCTGGAGGAGACGCAGGGGTGACCCCACGGACAGTTACAACTGGGGGAAGGGTCGGGGTCAGGAGGATGGAGCCAGGCTCTGCTCAGGGGGTCCAGGTTGGAGAAGGCTTTGGGCAACCAAGTCTTGGTTGGGAGGTGTCACTGCCCCTGGCAGGGGGCTGGGGGAGCTGAGCTCTGAGGTCTCTCCCAACCCAACCCAGCCGGGGGTTCCCTGAAATTCCACTGCCAGCTTGAGAACTTCAGCTGAGACCCTCCAGATGGAGAAACCCTGCCCTGTCTTTCCAAGGTGTCAGGAGGTGGGGACAGAGAGGGGCCAGCAGCCGCAGCCGCGTCCTGGCCAGGCTCACAGCTCATCACCGCGGCTGATGGACCTGCAGGTCAGGACCCTGAGGAGGAGCCCATGGTGGTGCAACCCTGGGAGGACCGTGAGCCCGTCCTGCCGCGGAGGGAGGGGGTGCCCAGAGCCGCCTCTGGCCGGGGGCTCCCAGGGCATTTTGCCGAGAGGCCGCGATGCTCCACGGAGGGTTTTCTCTTCCCTTTACAAACGGGGACAAGAGGCAGCAGTTCAGGCTCCGGGGGCACCCGGGGCCGGTCAGAAGGGGGGTGGCTGGCAGATGGAGAGAGGACAGAAAACAGGGCCCCGTCAGCGGCTCCAGAAACAGCCCAGCCCATCCGCTGCCTCCAGCCTTATCTGCAAACGCTTCCAGCCCCTGGCCACTGGGAACCCCGAGACTTGCCCACAGGAAGCCCCTGAGCCGCAGGGTTTAGCCGCAAGGAACCCGCTGGGTGTCCAAGCTCCAGACGCCAGGCTGGGTTGTGACGCCCGAGCTGAGCCAGGGGCTGCAGCCGCACCCTGGGGTCACCCATCAGGAGCCTCAGAGTGGCCAGAGCTGCCTCTGTGCAGCCACAGCAGCTGGGACTGCCCCAACCTGCTGGGGAGCAGCGCAGGGGAGAGGGACCTGGGGCTGCTGGTGGCCAGCAGTGGGCCCTGGTGGCCAAGAAGGCCAATGGCTACCTGGGGTGGATCAGAATGGGGGTGGTCAGCAGATGGAGAGAGGTTCTCCTGCCCTTCTACTCTGTCCTGCTGAGACCACAGCTGGAATCTTGTGTCCAGCTGTGGGCCCCTCAGCTCCAGAAGGACCCAGAGCTGCTGGAGAGAGCCCAGTGCAGAGCCACAGGGGTGATGGAGGGAGGGGAGCATCTCCCTGCTGAGGAGAGGCTGAGGGAGCTGGGGCTCTGGAGCTGGGAAAGAGGAGCCTGAGGGGGGACCCCAGGGGTGTTGGTCAGTATGTGAGGGGTGGGTGTGAGGAGGATGGAGCCAGGCTCTGCTCAGGGGCACCCAGTGACAGGACAGGGGGCAGGGGGTGTGAGCTGGAGCAGAGGAGGTTGCCCATCAGTGTGAGAAGGACCTTGTTCCCAGTGAGGGTGCCAGAGCCCTGGCAGGGGCTGCCCAGGGGGGCTGTGGAGTCTCCTTCTCTGGGGACATTTCAAACCCTCCTGGGCTGTTCCTGTGTAACTGGATCTGGGGGATCCTGCTGTGGCAGGGGGACTGGACTGGGTGATCTGTCCAGGTCCCTTCCAACCCCTAATGTCCTGTGATTCTGTGAGGGGTTGATGGGATCTGTTTCACTTCCTCACCTGATGCTGGAGACCACAGCAGAGGTGGAGGTTCGGAGCTTCTCTGCTCCTCGGGCCAACAGGCCCCTCGCTGGAGGCAGCGTTCGAAGGTCCTGCTGTGGGGACCCTGCCCAGGTTCACAGACCCACAGAACCCCAGAGCAGGGGGATTGGGAGGGACCTCAAACCATCACCCAGCCTCGTCCCCCTGCCGGCGCGGGCTCTGAGCTCTGGCCAGCGTCAGGCAGGGGGATTAGTCTCTCCTCGTCAGCCGTCCGCGTCGCCCAGCAGAGCTGACAGCACCTTGGACTCCCCACCCAGGACAAATCCCCTCCGCGGGGAAGGGGCAGCCCAACAGCTGCTTTGCGTCCCCACACCCGGGGCTGCTGACAGAGTTATCGGCACGAAGAGGAGCCGGAGCCAAGGCCACGGGGCCTCCGCCTGCTCCCCGTGAGAGCGGGAAGGGGCCGCTGCAGACGCTCGTGGAGGAGCTGCTCTCGCCCCGCGTCCTCCTGCAGGGGCTGGGAAAGGTGGAGGGACGAGGTGTCACCGGCTGCAGCTCCAGTAGGGGAGATGGAGATGGGGTCTGAGGCAGCAGCTGCTCCCTGGGAGGGGGCTGTGGCTGCTCCATCCCCCTGGCAGTGCCCAGGGGCAGGCTGGCCGGGGACACCCTGCTCTGGGGAGAGGCGGCGCTGCCCCGGCACCCCTGATCTTTCGAGGTCACTTCCAATCCCGAATGGGGTTGGAATCCCTAACGGGAGTGGAACCCCTCCTGTGACCCCGGGATCACCTGGCTTCCCGCAGGCACAGAGGGTCCCCCCCGTGCCCCGCACGGCCTCGCTAAAAGGGTCCCAGCCAAAAGTACAATCAGAAAGAAAACACCGGGGGAAGAAGCCCCTCCTGGTGCTGGGCACCACAAAGGCCCCCAACTCAGCCCCCTCGAGCCGTGAACGGGCTCCACGACCCAGCTGCAGCGGGACTCGCTCTCCCGAGGGGCCAGCGCAGGACAAGGTGCCCCCTGTTCCCAGCCGGGCTCCAGCTCCCGCAGACGAGGCCGGTGCAGCCCCCACCCAGTGCCCAGAGCCACAGGGTCGCCCGGGGAGGTGCCAACAGGCTGGAGCTGTTTCTGTAGGTGAATGTTGATGGCAGTTCCTTGCTCAGGCAGCGCCCGGGTGGGGAAGGGATCCAACAGCTGCTCCACTGCTCAGTTTGGGCTCCAGGCAGCAGGGCTCTGGGTTTCCATCACCGGCCGGCAGCGCTGCAGGGTCTGAGTGCCAGAGCCTCGGCACCCTGGCTGCCCCGGGGAGGGCTAGAGGTGCTGAGCCTGGAGAAGACTTGGGGGGACCTGCTCCCTCTCTCCAGCTCCCTGAAGGGAGGCTGCAGTCAGGTGGGGGTCAGGCTCTTCTCCCAGGCACCAGGACAAGAGGGCAGGGCCTGCAGCTGCCAGGGGAGGGTTAGGGTGGGTGTCAGGAAGCCCTTCCTCACGGAAAGGGGGATCAGAGGCTGCACTGGGCTGCCCAGGGAGGTGTTGCAGGGCAGCCTGGCTGTGGCCCCGAGTGCCCTAGTGTGGCCACTAGGGTGCTGTTGGGTGCTGGGCTGGGCTGGCTGAGCTTGGGGGGCTGCTCCAGCCCCAGTCACTCTGGGGTCCTGTGCCAGAGGGGCAAAATGACAAGCCCAGGCGGCATGCAGTGGGCTGGGTTTTATTCCGCTGTACAGGGCTGTGTCGGGGAGCTCCCCCACGAGCCCCCACCTCTGGCTGCAGGGAACAGAAAAGCAAGAGCAGTGAGATCCAAACGGAAACCAGCGCCAGGAGCCACGGAGCAGCCTGCGACCTGGTCCCCACGAGGGGCGCGGAGGGGAAACCTGCGTGAGAGCGACCCCCACCTCTGCTGAAGTGGCGTGCTGGGGGGGAGGCCGGCCAGGAGCCATCCCTACCTCTGCTGGGGGGCTGGCCAGTTGCCTCCCTTCGTGTCCAGACAGCAAGAGGGGCGTGAGTTTGGATGAGAAGGGGTGAAGTGCCTCCTCTCTGCAGAGAAATCCCATCTAGCACCCAGCTCCGAGGCCCGAGTGGTCAGGCTGAGGTTTTCCTGGGAAGCTGGAGAGGTGATCGGATCCTCCAGGGCTTCTGCTGATGTGTGGAGGGCAGGAGGGGAGAGGAAAGCTCTCACTTCTTGTTAATCTGCTGCAGGGAAACAGCAGGTGTCTCCCCCTCTGCCCAGCTGGCACCAACAGAAATCCTCTCAGCACAACCTGCAGCCCTGAAGGCCACAGAGCTCAGCCGAGGGGAAGCTGCCCCCCAGTCCCCCAGGGGAAGCTGCCCCCAGTTCCAACTGGTGGCTAAAACCAGTGCGGAGGAGCCACAAGAAGACCTGAAGGAGGTTTGGACCTGAACAGGAACTCCTGGACTTTTCCAAACTCTCCACATAATCACCAATCAATCAATACCCGGAGCGGGAGGGGGCCAACCGGCGACTGGGAGGCGGTTCGCCCCCAGAGAGCCCTTTGGGACCAGGATTCCGCCGGCTAAAGCCCCCAGCAGAAGAGCCGGAAGAAGGATTAAAGCCAGAACCCCCCCGGACTCGGAACGCCGGGGCGGAGGAGGGCTGGAAGCTGAAGGGACACTGGCCAGGGGGCTCCCGTGACCCTGAGCCCCCGCGCCCGGGGCCCTGTGCGCGAGGAGCAGCCTCCGCTGCGGCGCTGCTCTCTGCCGAGCCCGCGGTCCCCGCCGAGGCCGAGCGCCGCCGAGCCCGCGCTCACTTGTCGGAGCTCCTGCGCGGCCGGCGGAAGCTGGACACGTTCTCGTTCAGCGCGTAGATCCGCCGCGAGAACTCCTCGAACTCCCCCAGGACCTGCTCGTCGCACTCCACCGCCACTGCGCGCTCCACCGGGATGGAGCTGAGGTCCTCGAGCTGGCCGCCGGCGCCCAGGCCCGTCGCCTCCATCCCCATGATCTCCTCCGCCTGCTCCACGGCGCAGCAGAGGACGGGGCTGGCAGGAGGGAGGGGAGGAGGACGGAGCTCAGCGGGGCGCTCGGCGCTGGCGGCCCCGGGGCAGCGGCCGGGCAGCAAGGCCCCGTTCACGGCGCCGCTGTGTCCCGGGAGGGAGCCCGGCCGCTCGCGGGGCCGGGGGAGGCTGCCGTTCGCCCCGTCCAAGCTGCCGCACAGGCCCTCGCCCGTCCCGGCGGGGCCCTTCGCCGAGTCCATCGAGGTGTCCAAGGAGGAAGCCACCGACGCGGGTCTCGTGTCGAAGTCTCCCCCGCGGGCGGCGACAGCAACGGGCTGCGCCAAGGCAGCGCTGTAACTGGGAGGAGGAGTTCTGTGCTGGAGCCTTTCGTTCCCCGTGCTGGCTCGTTTCCGGAGCCCCTTGTCCGGAGAGGGAAGCCCAGCGGAGAAGCCGACGTCCAGCCGGGCGAAGCTGGAGCTCGGCCGCTTTGGGACGGGGATGGCGCTGGACGTCTGGTGCCGGTCGCTGCAGGGGAAGGAAGGGCCGAATCAGAGCCGCAGAACGTCAGGGATGGAAGGGACCTCGAGAGGTCATCCTGTCCCACCCCCTGCCACAGCAGGATCTCCGAGATCCAGTCTTCTCTCACCCAGCCACCTCTCAGAAGTGTCCCCATCACAGGGTCTGGCTTGGGAGGGACCTCAGATCAGCCGGTGCCAAGCCCCCTGCCATGGGCAGCGACACCTCTCACCAGATCAGGCTGCCCAGAGCCCCAGCCAACCGGGCCTGGAGCCCTTCCAGGGATGGAGCAGCCACAAGACCCCTGGGCAACCAGCACTCTCGCAGGGAGGAATGAATCACAGAATCGTTAGGGACTGGAAGGGACCTCAAAAGAACTTCTAGCCCAATCCCCCTGCCAGGGCAGGACGCCCACGTGGAAGCTGTTCAAGAGCAGAAGAAAAGGGTTGAACATCGTGGACCTGGTCTGCGCTGACAGGGGAAGTCCCCGCCTTCCCCACCCACCCCGACCACTAGCGGCAAGGACCCCCTTGTTCTGGGAGAACCCTTCCAAGCCCGTGTTCTCCCGTCGCCTCCACGTCCCCCTTCCGGGCCCCACCGCTCACCATCGGACCATCAGGCCAAGCTCCATGAAGTTCTTCAGGTTCGGCAGAGTCTGCCGCAGATCCGGGGTGCTCAGCCCGTGCTGGTAGCGGAGCTGCGGGGACAGACAGAGCCAGAGTCAGCCCCCGGGCACCTCGGGGTTGGCTCGGAGACGCTGGCGGGGAGCGCAGCGGCCCCCCAGCCAGGAAACGCTCCGCTTCAGACCCGCAGGCTCCCCCGAGCCAGAGCAGGAGCGGAACTTCAAACTTCAACAGGGGAGGGTCAGACTGGCCATCAGGAAGAGATTCTTCCCAGAGAGACTGGTCAGGGACTGGGATGGGCTAGGAGGCTGGTAAAGACCATCTCCCCTTGTTCTGCTGCTGGACCCCCTCGGGAAAAGCCCCTCTGCAGCCTTCCTGCAGGTTCCCAGAGGACCTGCTTTCTTTGCAGAGCCCACAGCTGATCCTCCACAGGGTGCCCCAAGGTTCAGAAGGGACTTTACACGCTCACGGGGTCTCCACAAGTGGTGGGGAGCATCCTCTCTTTGTCCTCTCCGTGCGCAGAGCAGGAGGTGCAGCCCGGGCTCCCGCTGCAGGTGTGGGGACGGGCCAGGGCCCACAAGCCAGCATCTCCTCCCCGAGCAAGCTCTGGGTGGGCAGCACGGAGCGGCCCGTGGGCAGGGCCAGGCAGCCTCCCACCCGAAGGAAGGGGCGACTGTTGTTACAGCTAATCCTGGCTCATTCCAGCCCGTTTGCTCTTGGCAGAGGCCACAGGAAAGGGAGAAGAGAAGAGAAGGAAAATCTCCCAAAAAAACCCCCTCACGTGGAACTTCCCCAGCCCTGGCGACCTGGCGAGGGCTCAGCCCGCCGATGCCCTCTCCAGCCCCTCCATCTCTTGTACTGGGAGCCCAGAACTGCCCCCAGTACGCAAGAGGAGGCCTCCCCAGTGAACCTCAGTGCCTGGGACAGGGGGACAATGACGTCCCCAGCCCTGCTGGCCACACTAGTGCTGATCCAGGCCAGGACACCACTGGCCTTCCAGGCCACCTGGGCACCCCGCTGGCTCCTGTTCAGCTGGCTGCCAACCAACACCCCCAGACCCTTCCCTGGCTGCAGCCACGCACACCCACGGCTGCAGCCCACCACGGGCCCGCAGGATCTCCGCGTCGGCAAGTTCAACCTCGACCAGCAACTGAAGCAAAACCTCCGTGACCAGGAGAGCGGAGCGGGCCGGTGGCCACCGCTCACGGGCGACCGAAGGCACCGTCTGCCACCCTGTGGACGCGGCGGCTCCGGACTCGGGGAGGAGGACTGGGCACCAGTTCTCGCGCTGGGGTCCGCGCCGAGGGGAGGACAAACACCCCGGGGGAGCGGACCTGCTCGTGTCGGCCTCGAGCAGCAAAGCCCGCGGGTGGCCGCCGCCGAGGGCAGGGCTGTGCTCTGGGCAGGGCTGGAGGGACCCGGAGGGCGGCCGAGCGCCAACAGCCCGGCGGCTCGGGAGGCTCCGCGACCGCCGCCAGCGAGGACCCCAGGCGGGGACACTGCTGTGGTCACCCGCGGGGCTGGGCTGGGCTGGGGAGGAGCTCAGAGCTCGTCCAGCGCCAGCCCCCGGCTACAGGCAGCGACAGCTCCCGCCGGAGCAGGGCGCCCACGGCCCCGGCCAACCGCCCGTGAAGGATGAAGCATCACCCGTGCGTGGCTCCGGGCCAGCAGTCGCCCAGCAGCGGGCCCGGGGGCTCACTGCGCTCTTGCCTCACGACACAGGGTCATCTCTGCACGGGGTCACAGAATCACTCGGGTTGGAGAAGACCCCTGGGATGAGCGAGTCCAACCGCCAGCCCCACTCTGCAAGGTCACCCCCAAACCACATCCCCCAGCACCACATCTTGGTGACCTTCAAACTCCTCCAGGGACGGGGACTCAACCCCACCCTGGGCAGATCTAAGGAACTAAACCGGCCACAAGCACTCGAGGGTCTGGCAACGACAGCGACCGCTGCACGAGGACCTGTGAGAGGCCTCTTAGCCAGGTCTGCATCTATGTCCCACCCGAGGCAGGGGCCACACGGAATCACAGACGGTGATGACAGAGAAGAGATCTCTGGAGATCATCCAGCCCAACCCCCTGCCAGAGCAGGGCCAGCTAGAGCAGCACCCACAGAACACATCCAGGAGGGTTTGGGATGTCTCCGGAGCAGGAAAGTCCACAGTCCCTCTGGGCAGTCTTAAAATCATAGAACCATGAAGGTTGGAAGAGCCCTCCCAGCTCATCCAGTCCAACCAACACCACAACCCCATGCTGCCCACTAAACCCTCTTCCCCCGGGCCACAGCTACTCAGTGGTTGAACCCCTCCAGGGATGGCGACTCCCACCCTCCCTGGGCAGCCTGTTCCGGCCCCTGAGCTCTGTCAGACAAGAGATTTCTCCTGGTGGCCATCCTCGCCTTCCCCTGGCCCCACTTGAGGCCACTTCCTCGTGTCCTCTGGCTGGTGCGGGGTCTCCCAGGCTTTTCAAGCCGACAAAGTCCTTGGCCCCACAAACAACTGTGCTGTCGCTGGTGAATGGGGAGAAGGGACCAGCCCCCACCTCTCTCCACCCCTCTGTCAGGGAGCTGAGGGAGCAGGAAGGTCCCAGCCTCCTCTCCAGACCAACCAGCCCCAGCTCCCTCAGGCTCTCCTCATCAGCCCTGTCCTCCAGCCCCTTCCCCATCTCCGCTGTCCTCCTCCGGACACACAAGCCACCAACTCCCCTCTGGAAAACAAACCTGAACCCGCTCTGGTCCCTTCCTTAGAGTCACAGAGCTGAAACCCTCGCTGGAAGTGCGTGCCCTCAGTCGCAGCACCAACGGAAAAGGGCTGCGACCTGCGCGAGGAGCCAGGTTCACCGGCAGAGTTTGCGCCTCACGTCCAGATGGAAGTTATTAGGAGCTCTCGGAATTAACACACATTGTTTGGGCTCTGGAATGCACCAGCCAAGCAAGTTCCTCCAAATAAATGCTCCACCGAGCTGCTTCCAATTCCAGCTGAAGCCTCCCCAGCGGGGTTCTCATTGTTATCATCCCGCTGGTTTACAAAACACGGCCACTTCATCTCCGCAGAAGAGCTTTCACTGCCTCGTGGAGACCGGCCCCGTGTCGGTCCAGCCTCACTGGTTCCTCCCCGCCGCCAGAACGGCAGGTGATGGCGAAGGGAAAAGCACAGAAACCACTCACAGACTCCCAGGGCATCAGGGGCTGGAGGGGACCTCGAGAGATCACCCAGTCCCAGCCCCCCACCACAGCAGGATCCCCCAGATCCAGGCTTTAGGGATGGGAAGGGACCCTGAAAGATCCCCCTGCCACAGCAGGATCCCCCAGATCCAGTTGCACAGGAACAGTCCAGGAGGGTTTGAAATGTCTCCAGAGAAGGAGACTCCACAGCCCCCCTGGGCAGCCCCTGCCAGGGCTCTGGCACCCTCACCAGGATCCTTCTCACACTGATGGGGAACCTCCTCTGCTCCAGCTCACACCCGCTGCCCCCTTGTCCTGTCACTGGGTGCCCCTGAGCAGAGCCTGGCTCCATCCTCCTCACACCCACCCCCCACACACTGACCAACACCCATGGGGTCACCCCTCAGGCTCCCTTTTCCCAGCTCTAGAGCCCCAGCTCCCTCAGCCTCTCCTCAGCAGGGAGATGCTCCCCTCCCTCCATCACCCCTGTAGCTCTGCCCTGGGCTCTCCCCAGCAGCTCTGGGTCCTTCTGGAACTGAGGGGCCCACAGCTGGACACAAAAGTCCAGCTGTGGTCTCAGCAGGGCACAGCAGAGCGGGAGGAGAACCTCTCTCCATCTCCTAACCACCCCCTTCTGATCCACCAGTGTCCTTCTGGAGCTTCTCTACCTGTTCTGCCCCCTCACAGGAATCTCCCCTTGGCAGGACTAGGAAAAGCTGCGATGTTCGACCAAAGACCCTGAACCTGGGGTGACTACAACAGCTTCCATGGCTTCAGTACACTCTTCTGGTTAAATAAGTAGCAGGACCCCCCCACCTTAAAGTCTGATTTAGTTTTGTTCAGGTTTTATATCCGGCAGCAGAGGCCCTTAAGCACCAACACGTGAGGCACTGGTGATCCTCAACCCACTTCAAAGGTTGGCCAGCGACTCGACTGGCTCGAACCAGCACCAGTGACCCCACCTGGACCTGGAAGGTTTTTCATACAAATTCCCACTTACAGCCTTCATTTAGTTTTATGGGACTTAAGCACCGGGCCAGCGAGTTCAGAAGCCAACTGTGAGGGCTTGGAAGCCAGCGGAGGTGAGCAGCCACTGCTGGAGAGTCCAGAGGCCCTTGGGAGCAGGACACGGACGGAACGAGAAGGGAGGTGGTTCAGGAGGTCCTACGGTGGCAACAGCTCACAGATGGCAAATCAGAATCACTAAGGCTGGAAGAGCCCCCCCAGCTCACCCAGTCTAACCAGCACCCCAACCCCACCCTGACCACCAAACCCTGCTCCCCAGGGCCATGGCTATTCGGTGGATGAACCCCTCCAGAGACTGCAACTTCCCCCCTCCCTGGGCAGCCTGTTCCAACCCCTGAGCTCTCTGTCAGGGCAGAGGTTTCTCCTGATGGCCACCCTCACCCTCCCCTGGCCCCACTTGAGGCCGTTTCCTCTGCTCCTGTCCCTTGTTCCTGGGGAGAAGAGACCAGCCCCAGCTCTCTGCACCCTCCTGTCAGGCAGCTACAGACAGCAAGGTCTCCCTTCAGCCTCCTCTCCAGCCTGAGCAGCCCCAGCTCCCTCAGCCCCTCCACACCAGACCTATCCTCCAGACCCTTCACCAGCTCCACCGTGCTACTCTGGACCCACTGGGATGCAGCGAGGTGGATCCCTCAGCATCACTCAGTCCACACTGAGAGCAGCCAGCACCTTCATTTAGCATCAGCCAGCTCGTTCCCTGCACAGACACAGCACCCAGTCATCCCCATCATCCACTGAACATCTGTGGTTGAAGGAGACCTTTAAGCCCAACCTTTGGAGACAACTGCTTGACCACTTTATAGAATCAGAGAGTCATCCAGCCCCAGCCTCGCTCCAACCTCCTTGTAGGTAGTTGCTGAGTGAATTATCTACCCCCACCCCCTTCTCCTGTCACTGGTGACTGAGGAGAAGAGACCAGCCCCACCCCTCTCCAGCCTCCCTTCAGGCAGTTGCAGACAGCAAGAAGGTCTCCCCTCAGCACCTCCTCTGCAGCCTGAGCAGCCCCAGCACCAACCCACGAGAGGCCGAGCAGCCAGCGCCGCAGCAGCCCGACTGCAGGTGACAGAGGGACCTGCTGCAGCTACAGACGAGGAGGTTAAGGAGAGCAGTTACTGCAGAGCAGCGGGGAGGAAAAAGTGCTCAAAGCATCTGGAGCAAAGAGCATTTAATCCCTTCTCTTCTGACTGCCCTTCCCCGTGGAGCCGAGTGCGAACAGCTGGCTGCTATTAGCCGCAGCAGCAGCGGCGAGCCCCGGCCCAGGCCCTGTTAACAGCTCAGTGAAGCGAACTTTCCGTGATTAGCAGGGCTTGATTAACCTCCTCCTCAGCCAGTTCGGCCTCCAAGCCATCTCGGAGCCGTCAGAGGTTATCTTCCAAAGTACACGGAGCACGGGCACGAGCCCAGAGGGCTGCAAAAAGCCACCCAAGCTCCCAACACACCAGCAGCAGCGAAAGAACTCCCTTCCCAGAAGCTTCACTTTGGGGCAGGGAGTAAGTGTGGGGGGAGAAGTGGTGGAAGAGAGCACTGGAAAAAGAAATGGAGCGACTAGAAACGAACCCTGAACAGACAATCAATCAGACTGGGGGGGTTTGGAGTAAAACTGTCAGGTCAGTCTGAGTTCTGAGCTTTGCAAGCAGCTCAGGACCTGCAGCGGCACCGTTCTGCTGCAGTGGACACGAGCCTCTCGGCACCGGGGCGTGCAGCCTGCTGGGGATGGGCTGTTGATGGAGCAGGGATCTATAGAGAGGAGTGAAACAGTCCTGGGGAGCAGCTAAGCTCAGCTCTACCTGCCCACCAAGCCCTCTGCCCCAGGGCCACAGCCACGGGTGGGTGAACCCCTCCAGGGACGGCGACTTCCCCCTCCCTGGGCAGCCTGTTCCCACCCCTGAGCTCTCTGGCAGGGCAGAGATTGCTCCTGATGGCCACCCTCACCCTCCCCTGGCCCCACGTGAGGCCGCTTCCTTGTCCTGTGGGTGGTGACTGGGGAGACGAGACCGACCCCCAGCTCTTGCACCCCCCTGTCAGGGAGCTGTGAAGACCAAGAAGCTCTCTGCTCAACAAACAAGAAAACCTCAAGAAAACTTCAGCAGCTTTCAGGCCGGCAGCTGGAGCCTGCTAACACAAAGGAACAGACCCCTCATCAGCCAGTGCCTCCTTTTCTTCAGGTGACAAGGAAACCCTCGAGCACGGAGCAGGACGCGCAGCCAGCGAGCGGAAGAGCATCTCCACAACCTCCCCGGGTGAGTCAGGAGCGAGCCACCCCCACTGCACCCACCTGGGCGATGTTCTTGTTGAGCAGATACACGCCGTACTCAAACTGCAGCTTCTCCCCTCCTTTGGGATACAACGGGAATCTGATGGGAAAGACAAAAGCAAAGTAAAGACTCGGGGTGGATTTCAGGGGTGTAGGGTTTGAGATGGTCCCTCTCACGAAGCACAGCCTGGTTTGAGAAGACTGCAGTGTCACAGCAGAGCCCAGGCCACCCCTTGCATCCAGACAGCCCAGCAAGAAAGGACTTCTCTTTTCACTGTTACTGTGGGGCTGACAGAGCCCAAAGCCCTCTGCAGGCTCCTTGACAGAACCCCAGGGCATCACTGCGAGCACTCAAGCCGCCCCTGCCCTCTCAGTGAGCTTCAAACACGCAGCAAAGGCTCAGGTGAGTCCCAGCACCACGACCACTACAGCCCTGGCCACATAACAGTCTGGAGGCTCATTTCTCTTCTTTCATAAAGCACCTTGAGATTCACAGAGTGGGCTGGGATGGGAGGGAGCTCAGGGATCCCCCAGGGCCAACCCCCTGCCAGGGGCAGCGACCCCTCTCCCCAGAGCAGGGTGCCCCCAGCCCCAGCCAACCTGCCCTTGGACACTGCCAGGGATGATGGAGCAGCCACAGCCCCCCTGGGCAGCCTGCTCCAGGGCCTCAGCCCCCTCCCAGGGAGCAACTGCTGCCTCAGATCCCATCTCCATCTCCCCTCTTGGAGCTGGAACCCAGCCCCCTTGTCCCAGCACCAGACCTCCAGCATCAGCAGGTCCAGCCTGCAGCCCAACAGCTCCCTGACCCCCAGACCAGGGTCCCAAGGGCTCCAGCTACTCAGTTTTTAAACCCCTCCAGGGATGGGGACTCCAGCACCTCCCTGGGCAGCCTGTTCCAGTGCCCAGCCCCTCGCTCAGCAAAGAGCTTCTTCCTCAGATCCAACCTTCCCCTGATGCAACTTGAAGCCATTTCTGTTTGTCCTATCCCTAGGAATTTAGGAGAAGAGACCAGCCCCAGCCTTGCTCCAACCTCCTTGTAGGTAGTTGCTGAGTGAATTACAAAACCCCAGACCATCAGGGACTGGGAGGGACCTTGAAAGATCACCCAGTGCCACCTGCCTGTCACAGTAGGGTACCCTAGATCCAGGCTTTAGGGGCTGGAAGAGACCTCAAAGATCACCCAGTGCCACCCCCTGCCCCAGCAGGATCCCTGAGATCCAGTCATTAGGGGTTGGAAGGGACCTCAAAGATCACCCAGTGCCACCCCTTGGCACAGCAGGATCCCCCAGATCCAGTGGCACAGGAACAGCCCAGGCAGGTTTGAAATGTCTCCAGCAAAAGAGAAGCCCCTACCCCTCAACCCCACCTCTACACCAGGAAGCAGAGCCCGGCCCAGCCCACACAGGAGATGGTATCTCCAGGGCCAACAGACAGACTGAAGAGGGTTTTGTCACCCGCGCCAGGAAACTCAACCCCAACCCAAACGGAAGGGCAGCAGGGTCAGCGCCGAGGCGGCGGCCACCCGCGTGCGACTGCAGGGCCACCTTTAGCACTAGCTGCGTAAAAGGAGCCGAGGCCTGACACGAGAAGCCCCATTAGGAACCCGAGCTTTATGGGATCTCGCTGAGCCGCTGGCAGCGGGACCGGCGTTGGCTGTTACGAGGCTCCAAGCGCTCCGACACGGGCAATAAAGAGGGTAAAGGCCCTTTTACGGCGCTCGCCGCCGTCTCCCGCACAGGGCGGCCGTTTGGGTGGCAAAGATGAAGGGCTTCTCTTCGGGAGGTGGGTCCTGCGGCGCTGCGGGCTACCGGGGCTTGAGCGCCGGTGGGTTTCTGCGGCCGCCGGCAACGGGCAGCCTGGAAATCCAAACTCTGTGCCGGCCAGACCCTAGGAAGCATCAAGAGCAGTGGGGCCGGCAGAGCCAGAGGGGGATTCACAGGACATTAGAGATGGGAAGGGACCTCGGAAGATCACCCAGTCCTATCCCCCTGCCACCGTGGGATCCCCTGGATCCAGTCATTAGGGGTGGGAGGGGACCTCAGGAGAACATCCAGTCCAGTGAGCCAGGACATGTCTGACCAGCAACCCAGATACTCTTTAGATCAAGCCTCCAGCTGATGGTGGAAGCCACAAACTGACCAAAGGGTGACTATCAGGAGGAGTTAACTAGTCCCCCAACCATCAGCATGACTGGAAGAGCTTTAAACACCACCAAAGTTAAGATCCTTTGCTGCTGAGCAGCACCAAAATCAGAGGAAAAGGCAGAGGAAAGGACTGTGAGTGTGGACTTTACGTCCAGTAGGAGCAGGGAGGGGATTGTCCCCTCTACTCGGCACTGGGGAGGCCCCACCTTGAGGACTGGGTCCAGTTTGGGCGCCTCAGCCCAAGAGAGACATTGAGGGGCTGGAGCGAGGGCAGAGGAGAGCAACAGAGCTGGGAAAGGGCCTGGAGAATCAATGTGATGGCAAGAGATGGAGAGAGTTGGGGCTGGTTAGTCCGAGGAAGAGGAGGCTGAGGGGAGCCCTCCTCGCTCTCCACAGCTCTCTGAGAGGACCCTGCAGAGATGCTGGTGCTGGGCTCTGCTCAGAGGGCAGTAGCCACAGAAGCAGAGGGAAGGGCTTCCAGTTCCACCAGGGGAGGGTCAGACTGGACATCAGGAGGAGATTCTTCCTGGAGAGAGTGGTCAGGGACTGGGCTGGGCTGCCCAGGGTGGGGGGGTGAGTCCCCATCCCTGGAGGAGTTTGAAAGTCACTGAGATGTGGTGCTGGGGGGTCTGGTTTAGGGGTGACCTAGGGTTGATGGATGGACCTGATGATCCTGAGGATCTTTTCCAGCCTCAGTGACTCTGTGATTCTGTGACTTTGCCTTGTCAGAGACGAGATGAAGACCTGGCTGGGAACCACAAATCACAAGAGATTTCAGCTTTGATTACGACAAGGGTTTTAGTTTCCACTCGAGAGGAAAAGGCTGTAAAACAGCCTCGATGACAAAACTGCAGCCCTGCCAGGACGGGGGGAACACCCCCAGGATCGTCATTCAAGCCTGACACAGCACAGAGATAATTAGCTCACTGAGATAGAAAGCGGCCCTGGCCGCCGAACTCGACGGGAAGCACTTTGGAAATGCCTCTGCAAAGAGCTCCTCGGGGCCCCAGCGGGAAGCTGAGGCGCTGCCATCTTCCTATTAGGGGTCTAAGAGCTGTGACGTCGCGCCCGGAGAACGCGCGATGGCTTCAAGATGCTGGGGCTGAGGCAGGAGATGAAAGCCAGGTGGCTTCTTGATAAGAAACTCACCGGCTTCGACTCGAGGGTTTGGTTCTGCTGCCTCAGGACAGCCCGGCTCCCCTGCCAGGGCTCCACGGGTGAAGGGATGCTGATGGCTCCTCCCTGACTGCCTTCAGCAAGACTTCACACGATCCCAGAACACCAGGGGGTGGAAGGGCCCTCGAGAGATCACCCAGTCCCAGCCTCCTGCCACAGCAGGATCCCCTAGATCCAGTCATTAGGGATGGGAAAGGAGCTCAGATGATGCAGTCCCATTCCCTTGCCACAGCAGGATCCCCTAGATCCAGTGGCACAGGAATTCACTGCTGGCAAGGTGGATCCAGCAACCTGAGAGCTGTAATGCCTTGGGGGTGTTGGTGGATTAGAAGCTCAACTTCAGCCAGCACAGTCGGAGGGCAGCCTAGAAAGGCAACAGGATCCTGGGCTGGAGCTGAAGATGGCCAGGGAGGGGACTGTCCCCCTCTGCTCTGCTCTCCTGAGACCCCATTTGCAGTCCTACAGCCACTGCTGGAGTCCCCAGGACAAGAAGGACCTGGAACTGTTGGAGCAAGGCCAGAGTAGGCCATGAGGATGATTAGAGGGCTGGAGCCCCTCTGCTCTAGGACAGGCTGAGGGAGCTGCGGCTGTTCAGCTGGAGAAGAGGAGCCTGGGGGACCTCAGAGCAGCTGTCAGTCCCTACAGGGGCTCCACGAGAGCTGGAGAGGGGCTTCTTCTGAGGGACTCTGGTGCTGGGACAAGGGGGGAGATGGAGATGGGATCTGAGGCAGCAGTTGCTCCCTGGGAGGGGGCTGAGGCCCTGGAACAGGCTGCCCAGGGAGGCTGTGGCTGCTCCATCCCCCTGGCAGCACCCAAGGGCAGGTTGGCTGGGGCTGGGGGCACCCTGGGCTGGTGAGAGGTGTCGCTGCCCCTGGCAGGGGGGTGGCACTGGGGGATCCCTGAGCTCTCTCCCAACCCAGCCCAGCCAGTGACTCTGACTCTGTGCCCCAGCAGAGCGGGCTGCTCTCCGAACACACCTCCCTGCAGCAGGAGCATCACTCCTAACTGCAGGACACTCTGTTCACTTCAGGTCCTCACTTACTGAAAAATGAAGTAAGGATTTGAAGAACCACCTCGGCAGCAGCCCAGGGCTCCCGTGGGAGTCACTGCTCAGCCGGAGACGGCTGGGGGTCGCCGGCCTCCTCTACTGCCCTAAACACAATCCGCTCCCCCGGCCTGGCCCAGGACCACGGCAGCGCTCCTCGCTCCCAGCACAGAGCCCGAACAGGATCTACATTTATTAGAGAACACCTGATCTAATTGCTAATCTCCTCCCGGCAGTATTTGCTGACCCAGAGAGGGAAAGCCATCATTCCTGGGGTGATCAGGAAGGAAAGGAGCCAGGACTGCTGGCTGAAGGCTGCGGGATGTGAAAGCCCAGTTCAAGCTGAGTTCAGAGCAGAGACCTTCCCTCGGCAAACACTTCACACACACTCCATCTGCACGAGGAACCAGCTCTGCTTTGGCAGCCGTTGGCTGTCTCAACAGAGCATCTCCCTCCACCCGACCTGGGGCGGCCAGGACTGCTTCCCAGAGCTGCTGCTTCGTTGTCTCGGCCCAGGCAGTGAAGAACCCCAGGACCCCAGAGTGGCTGAGGCTGGAGCAGCCCCCTGAGCTCAGCCAGCCCAGCCCAGCACCCAGCAGCACCTCAGCGGCCACACCAGGGCACCCAGGGTCACAGCCAGGCTGCCCTTCAGCACCTCCAGGGATGATCCACGTAAAGAGCTGCGAGGCCTTTCCCACAGGCCAGTTCCATTCTCAGCCTCCTCCTCTCCAGCCCAAGCAGCCCCAGCTCCCTCAGCTGCCCCTCACAAGGTTGTTCTGCAGACTCTTCTCTCTTGGGAGAAGAGACTGACCCCCACCCCTCTCCATCCTCCTGTCAGGTAGCTGTAGAGAGCAAGCAGGTCTCCCCTCGGCCTCCTCCTCTCCAGCCCGAGCACCCCCAGCTCTCTCAGCCTCTCTCTCCCCATCAGTCCTGTCACCCAGGCCCTTCTAATATCTGATAATTGCTGGGTTCAATCTGGTTAGGAGCAGGTGAGAAACACGAGCCACTGGTTTAGAAGGAAAACTGCAAGTTATGAGCTTTTCTATGGCAACCAAAGACCTCTGAGAGTTGTCCCGACTGACTCCAAGGGCTGGGAAGGGAAGATCCTGAGGCAGGAGCTAATCCCACAAAAATCTTGCAGAACACAGGTAAATGGCCCTGCAGGGAACCCCAGGCTCAGCTACACTTTCTCCTCTCACAACGGATTGTGAAACCACGGATTAAGTCATGAGGGTTGGAAAGCCACAGCCTGAAGGACTGAAAAGCCTGCAGTCCAGCCCAGACAACAGGAAGCTGTTTCCATCTCTATCCACCCACACGCGGGCGGCTCCGCTCCGCCGGAATCTGTTCTCCGGATAAAAACGCCCCAGTTTGCGGCGGTTCGGGACCCGTCCTGGGCTGAGAGACCGGAGCTGGCACAGAGCAGTTACCCAGGACGTGCGTGGAGCTGCCCAGGGGCTGTGGAGTCTCCTGCTCTGGAGACATTTCAACCCCGCCTGGGCTGTTCCTGTGCCACTGGATCTGGGGGATCCTGCTGTGGCAGGGGGTGGGACTGGGTGACCTCTCAAGGTCCCTTCCAGTCCCTCATGTTCTGGGACTGTGTGACGTCACTGAAATGGTACCAAAACCAAAATGTAACTCTAGAGACACTGTCTATTGAGTCAAACAGTGAGTTCAACTGTTAAGATGAAGTGATCTCTGCTGTCCTGTGAGTCACAGAATCCCTGTCTGGGCTGGGCTGGCAGGGAGCTCAGGGATCCCCCAAGGCCAACCCCCTGCCAGGGGCAGCGACACCTCTCACCACACCAGGGTGCCCCCAGACCCAGCCAACCTGCCCCTGGGCACTGCCAGGGGTGATGGAGCAGCCACAGCCCCCCTGGGCAGCCTGTTCCAGGGCCTCAGCCTCCTCCCAGGGAGCAGCTGCTGCCTCAGATCCCATCTCCATCTCCCCTCTTGGAGCTGGAACCCAGCCCCCTTGTCCCAGCAGCAGTCCCTCTCCAGCTCTCCTGGAGCCCCTGCATGGACTGGCAGCTGCTCTGAGGTCCCCCCAGAGCCTTCTCTTCCCTAGGCTAAAAAGCCCCAACTCCCTCAGCCTGTCCCCAGAGCAGAGGGGCTCCAGCCCTCTGATCATCCTCTGGCCTCACTCCAACAGCTCCAGGTCCTTCTTGTCCTGGAGACTCCAGCAGTGGCCGTGGGATTCAAACCCTGAGCTTCAATGAGAAATCAGGCGATTCCAAGCATCCTGCTTCTGTAAGCTACTCACAAGCAAGACCCTTCCACCTTAATCTGCAATATTAACACCCCAGTGCTCCCAGTGAGGCCCCACCAGTGCCCAGTACAGGGGCAGAATGACATCCCTGCTGGCCACACTATTGCTGACCCAGGCCAGGATGCCACCTGGGCACCCTGCTGGCTCCCGTGCAGCTGCTGTCAAGTCTTTCCTCCAACAGCTCCGGAGCCTCGCAGGGGGCTGTCTCGCAGGGGGCTGTCGGGACCCAGGTAAACGTGCAGCTCCTACTCACTCTCGCTCTTTCTCCGTCAGTTTGTCGTTGATGTTGTCCTTGATCGTAGACCGGGAGCCCTTGTGGATGATCGGGTACCTGAGCGGAACTTGCAGGAAGTAGGATATCATGGAGACCAGGTGAGCAGTGTAGCCCAGGGCCACGGCGATGCTCCCGTCGTCCTTCCCTGCTGACAGCCAAGAGGCCCCACTCATCAATCAGCTAGAGGCAGCTCAGCCTCCTCCTTTGTTCTGCAGCGGGAAGCTCTCAGGAGACAGGGCTTAAAAACAGGGGTGAGTGGGAAAGGATTGGGGCGAGGCTGGACGGGTTTGGGGCCAGTCTGAGAAGACCTGAAGTGAGTCAGTATGGGCCTGGGGGAGTCTGAGGCCGGTCTGGAAGGAGTCGGGGCCAGTCTGGAAGGAGTCGGGGCCAGTCTGGAAGGAGTCGGGGCCAGTCTGGAAGGAGTCGGGGCCAGTCTGGAAGGAGTCGGGGCCAGTCTGGAAGGAGTCGGGTAACTCTGTATAGATTTGGGGCTGGTCTGAAAGGAGTGGGACGAATCTGGAAGCATTTGGTGTCAGGCTGGAAGGTCTTGGGGCCGGTCTGGATGGATGTGGTGCCGGTTTGGAAGGAGTGGGGTAAGTCTGGAAAGACCTGGGGCCAGCCTGGAAGGACTTGGGGCCATTCTACAACTGCTCACAGTTCTCTAACCCATGATTCATTCTCCTTCCAATTTTATGCTCTCAAAGCTAAAAGTGACTCTCAGTAATTGGCTGGGTAAGGGGATGAGAAAAGAGATGGGGGAAAAATGAAATCAAAATCCCAAAGCAAAATTTAAGTCTTAAAAGTTTCTGCATTCCTGGAGCTGAAATGTCTGACCGGGGTCAGGGAAAAGCCACACTCCTCCCCAGCCTTATCCATCAGTGAGATCAGTTGGAGAGACACCGACCCCAGGGTCTGAGCTCTCTTCCCTGCCAACAACTGGAAGAGCTTTGACTCACACTTGGGTTTTAAAGCATCAGCTTCAATGTCACATCGAAGGTTTCAACCCTAAAGCTTCAGTGTGCTGGGAACACACTGCTCCTGGGATCCTAACGACCCCCTTCAGCTACAGAAGAACCTTTCCTTCCTATTTTCTCTCATGTTCCTCTGGGTGAACCAAACCTGCACAAATGCTGTGACAGGGTCATCCCTTCTGCGGCACAAGGCAGTCACAGGATCCCAGACTGGGTTGGGATGGGAGGGAGCTCAGAGCTCCCCCAGTGCCACCCCCCTGCCAGGGGCAGCGACACCTCTCCCTACACCAGGGTGCCCCCAGACCCAGCCAACCTGCCCTTGGGCACTGCCAGTGGGGATCGAGCAGCCACAGCCTCCCTGGGCAGCCTGTTCCAGGCCCTCAGCCCCCTCCCAGGGAGCAGTTGCTGCCTCAGACCCCATCTCCATCGCCCCTCTTTCAGTTGGAACCCAGCCCCCTTGTCCTAGTACCGAGTCCCTTGGAAAAAGCCCCTCTCCAGCTCTCCTGGAACCCCTGCAGGGCCTGCAAGCTGCTCTAGGGTCCCCCCTGAGTCTCCCTCTTCTCCAGCCTAAACACCCCAGCTCCGTCAGCCTCTCCCCACCAGCCCTTCCCTCCAGCCCCTTCCCCAGCCTCGTTGCTCCTCTGGTCCCTCTTCAGCCCCTCCATCTCTCTCTCTTGAAGTGAGGAGCCCCACACTACCCCCAGGACTCGAGGGGAGGCCTCCCCAGTGCCCAGCACAGGGGGACAATGATGTCCCCAGCCCTGCTGGCCACACCAGTGCTGATCCAAGCCAGGATGCCTCTGGCCTTCCAGGCCACCTTGGCTCCCTGCTGGCTCCTCTTCAGCTGGCTGTCACCCAGCACTGCCAGGTCCCTCTCTGGCCAGCTGCTCTCCAGCCCCTGGTCCCCTAGTCTGTAGCTGGAGGGGGTTCTTGCAGCCAAAGGGTAGCCCCTGCCCTTGGCCCTGTTCAACCACAGATCAAGCATGAGGCTACTCTTCCAAGAGGCAGCAGTAACTCCTTTTGGATTAACCAGCCAGTGGAATCACTACTGTGTGAGTCCTAAGCAGACCCTGAGCCACTGCGACGGGTTCCCTCGACTTCCACGAGGTTTCGAAGCAGCAGCGGCTGCAGCAACTACACGAAGAATGGATGCAGCTACCTTGAAAGTCTTCGGAGTTGGGAAGCTTGACTCCGCACACGAAGTAGTCCTTCTGATCGTTCTGCCAGTCCAAAACCAACGAGGGAAAGTGAGAAGGGGCAGCACCCCCCAGCAGAACCCGCCCCAGGCCACCCCGCGCCAGCAGGGCGGGAGCAAACCCACCCAGACCCCAAACACGCAGCCAGCACCCAGAGGGACCCGGACACGGGCGTTTAGTCGGCGTGTGAGAAGGAAACAGAAGATGCCATGAGAAGTCAGGAAGGCAGGCAACTCATGGAAAGAAGGAAGAGCGCCGTCGTAACTCGTCTGTTATATGAAAAGGGTTTGGAGCTCCGTCGTTTGGCGGCTGTGGATGTGCCCTCCCCTAAAAGCTCGGCCACCCTGCTGTCGGGGTCCCCTCCTGTCAGTCTAAACCAGACGGAAAGGAGCCACCACAGTCCAGCTACAGCTCTCCCCTTTGACAGGGCGGGCTGGCTGCTGGCGAAGCCCTCTCCCCATGAGCTCCGAGGTCCCAGGATCACAGCCAAGGAAAGGCTGGAACAACCAGCGTGAGTCAAGAGCAAGTTTCATCGGGACCCAAACGTGGTGCTTGCTCACAGCCTGACAAACAGGAAGGTGGTTTCACATCCAGAAGGTTTTTAGAAGGTTAAAAACCCCAACAACCTACCAGATCAATCGGGTAGATGTAGGAGAGCTCCGACAGCAACTGCTTGCATCGAATGGTCTGCTGGGCGTTTGTCTTCAGAAACAGTTCTCTGTGGGGAGAGAGACCCCAAACCCATGAGCGTTCAGGGATCCAGACCTCGTCTCCCCCTCCTGTGTCTTCCCAAGAACCAGCTCCCCTCTCCCCAAAGGCTACATACTCCTACAACAAACTACAGGAGGCAAAGATAACCGAGTAGAGACAGGATCACACAATGGTTTAGGGTTGGAAAAGACCTTTCAGATCATCCAATCCAACCACGAGCTCAGCTGTCCCAAACTCTGTCCCTAAGGTCCAGGTCTCCACAGCTTTGAGATCCTTCCAGCCATGGGGACTCTACTCCACTGCCCCAGGCCTGGAGAACCCTTCTGGGGAAGAAACACAGAATCACAGAGTCACTCTGGCTGGAAAGGACCTCCAGAAGCATCCAGCCCAGCCCTCATCCCAGCAGCTCTCTAAACCCCAGAGCAGGGCCTCAAGTGCTCCAGCTACTCGGGTTTTAAAGCCCCTCCAGGGATGGGGACTCCAGCACCTCCCTGGGCAGACTGTTCTAGTGCCCGAGTTGGGCAAAGAGCTTCTCCTTAAACATCTTGAAAGTGAAGACATCCTGAAGTTAAAAACGGTGTAAGAGATGTTCTGGGTGAGACACTGCGATGGAGCTGATGCCAACAGCCCCTTCCCAAGCCTGTACCTCCTCCCAGCAGCAGAGGAAGCCTCAACCCCTTTACCTCTTGGCAGTGCACTCCTTCCTGGATTCCTGCAGGGATTCACTGTGCTCCTGCAGCTTCTGGTACTCCATCTCGAAAGCCCTTTCTAGACAGGAGGAACGAAGGAAAACCACGTTATTGTTCCGTCGCCGTCGGTTTTCTGAGGAGACACTGGCCCAGCTGTGGGGGAGAAGCCTTCATTTGCCCCGCATGCCCACGATCCCACGTCACGCTGCCAAGGCAGGAGAACTCCAGGCTTCGAGGGTTAGACATGGCCCACGAGCCAGGTGGGGACTCCAGCACCTCCCCGGGCAGCCTGCTCCAGTGGCCAGCCCCTCTCAGCAAAGAGCTTCTCCCACGATCCAATCTGAACCTCCCCTGATGCAACTGGAGGCCACTTCCCCTCATCCTATCGTGAGGAATTTGAACCCACCTGCCCCGTCCCAGCAGCAGAGTCCCTTGCAACAAGTGCCTCTCCAGCTCTCCTGGAGTCCCTGCAGGGACTGGAAGCTGCTCTGAGGTCCCCCTGGAACCTTCTCTTCTCCAGGCCAAACAGCCCCAACTCCCCCAGCCTGTCCCCCGAGCAGAGAGGCTCCAGCCCTCTGATCATCCTCATGGCCTCCTCTGGCCTCGCTCCACCAGCCCCAGGTCCTAATAAGCTCGTAAGAGCGACTTTTGTCTTCTCACACTTAAAACAGGATCCTGCTCTCAGAAGCAGCAACACCCCTCACAACACTACAAGATTCCCCTGTTTCTCCCAGCCCAGCTCCTCAGGTTCTCTCATAAACTTTTAGTTAAGGACAAAGAGCAGAGGCTCCGGAGAGGTGTCGCTGCAAGAAGTGCACGAGAGCCAGGACAGCCCAGACTGAGAACTCGGAGAGCAGACGGTGAAGAGACCGGCTGGGAAGGAGACTAGAGACAGAGGAAGAAATCCAACCTAAACAGCTCCCTGAGTTTGGTCACCACAGTCACAGACTCACGGGATGTCCGGGGTTGGAAGGGACCTCTAGAGATCATCAAGTCCCACCCCACTGCTGCCAGAGCCAGATCCTCCAGAACAGGTCACACAGGAACATCCAGGGGGCATCTGAGAGTCTCCAGAGAAGGAGACTCCACACCCTGGAGCTGGGCTACTGCTCTTACGAGAAGGGCTATCTGCAGCAGGAGCAATAAAGGTTGGGTCTGCGCTCACCTCTGTCAAGCAAAGAGCTTTTCTGCTTGTGCAACAAGGCTACTTCTTGCCCAAGGGCCTTCCTCTGCCTCTCCAGTTCGTTCCGTAGCACCAGGATCTTCAACTGTAAACATTCACTCTCCTTTTTCTATGGGAAGCAAAAGAGATTTGAAATGAAATAACTAACAGGTAGCAGTTCTGTGAAAGAGAGAGGAAAATCATACAACAGCCAGCGTTGGACGGGACCTCCAAGGTCACCCAGCACCAACCCCCCTGCACAGGCAGGGACACCTTCCCTACAGCAGGTTCCTCAGGGCCCCAGCTGCCCCGGGCAACCTGCTCCAGCATCTCAGCACCCTCACAACAAAGAACTGGGTCCTCATAGCCAACCTCAATCTCCTCTCTTCCAGTCTGGAACCCTTTCCCCTTGTCCTCTTGCTCCCACCTCTGCCAAAAGCCCTCCTCCAGCTTTCTTGCAGGCCCCTCCAGAGACTGGGAAGCTGCTAGAAGGTCCCCTGGGAGCCTCCTCTTTTAGATTACTAAAAGCTGAGTTTTCCTGACAAAACCTCTTTTGCTGGCACTGTGTGATGTTTGCCCTTCTATGGCTTAAAGGGGTTGTAAAAAATAGAGGTCAATGTAGGGTTAAGCTACAGGATCAACCCATGTGAGGAACACACTCAAGGCCTAGGTCCATCACATTGCACTTCTCAGATCAGTTCCCTGGTGTACCCACAGAATCCCAGAGCATTAGGGGCTGGAAAGGAACCTCCAGAGACCATCCAGCCCCATCCCCCTGCCACAGCAGGGTCCCCCAGATCCAGTCCAACAGGAACAGCCCAGGAGGGTTTGAAATGTCTCCAGAGAAGGAAACTCCACAACCCCACCCTGGGCAGCCCCTGCCAGGGCTCTGGCACCCTCACCATGAAGAAGGTCCTTCTCACACTGATGTGGAACCTCCTCTGCTCCAGCTCGCACCCCCTGCCCCTTGTCCTGTCACTGGGTGCCCCTGAGCAGAGCCTGGCTCCATCCTCCTCACACCCACCCTTTCTGAATTTATCAACATCACTGAGGAAGGTTCAAATCAAGACCCCAGGTCTGAGTGTTAAAAAGAAGGAGCTCCTGGTCAAGATCTCAGCCAGATGCTTCCGCAGACCCACAGAACGAGGTTCTCTGCGACCAGACTTACCAGTTCGTTGCTTGTGGACGTGCACCTCAGCTTCTCCTCGATCTCCCTCCCTATCTTCTGCACGGTTACCTGAGTCTGTTTGATTGCACACTGGGCTCTGTGAAGCCTGTAAGGACAAGAGAAGCGATGACAAAGGTTGCCCACACGTGCCCCAGGGATGAAAGCTGCAGCTGCCTCAGAACCAGCAGCAGCGTGAGTCTGGACTGTCAGCTCCTGCTCTGAAACGAGATGTGAGAAGAGGAATCACAGACTGGTTTAGGATGGAAGGGGGCTCAGAGATCATTGGGCTCCGAGCCCCTGCCAGGGGGGATGGAGCAGCCACAGCCTCCCTGGGCAGCCTGTGCCAGGGAGAGACATCATCCAGTCATTTCTTCTTACAGTCGTTTAGGCTGGAGGGGACCTCAGTGACCATCTAGTTCCAACCCCCTGCCACGGGCAGCAACACCTCTCACCAGCCCAGGTTGCCCAGCCCTACAAGTCAAGCTCAGCTGCCTTGATGCCAACTGGGGTCACTTACACAGAGCCAGATGATGTTGACCAAGCCCAGAGACTTTGCAGTGTCATTCCAAGACCTTTCCCACGTCCTGGGGAGGCGGGACGAGGAACGGCCCACGCTCATCGGCCTCGCCTGGCGGCCACTGGCAGGCTGCAGGTGACTCCGGGCAGCCCGGGCAGCGCCGAGCCAAGCTGAGGCAGAACCCAGGCGCTACCGGCCAGCGCAGGACCCTGCGCGGGAGCCTTTTATGGCTTTTGATTAAAATTAGCACTTGAGGAGCTAACTCAGGGCTTCCCGGGGTGGGATGGGCACCTCAGCACAAGGAGGACCTTGAGGGGCTGCAGCAGGGGCAGCAGAGCTGGGGAAGGGCCTGCAGAACAGACCTTGTGGGAGCAGCTGAGGGAGCTGGGGCTGCTCAGGCTGCAGAGGAGGAGGCTGAGGGGAGACCCTGCTGTCTGCAGCTGCCTGACAGGAGGGTGCAGAGAGCTGGGGCCGGTCTCTCCTCCCCAGGAACAAGGGACAGGAGCAGAAACGGCCTCAGGCTGCCCCAGGAGAAGGGGAGGTTGGTCCTGAGGAGAAAGTTCTCCCTGGAGAGGGCCCTCAGCCCTTGGCACAGGCTGCCCATGGAGGGGGCTGAATGGGCACCCCGGCCATGTTTGCCAGTCGGGGAGAGCTGGGAGCCAGGGTTTGGGGGTGGGATGGGCCAGCTGGGGGCAGGGTTGGACTCACTGAGCTTGAAAGGTGTTTCCAAGCTGAAGGGTTCCATAACCTTTCAACACACTGGCCCTCTTTCAGCCCGTCCCACGTGTAAGGAAAGGTCTGACGGCAGAGCCAAAGCATTTTCCTTCAAGACACAGCGGAGATTTCCCGGCTGGGCACGAGCCTGACTGGTGATTTACTGGTTTAGGCAGCAAGTTCACTCCTGGCTGCAGCTTAAGCAACCTGAGAGCTGCAGTGCAGCGACAGTCGTTCCTCTGGAAGCCAACAGAGCTCAGATTCACAGTAACGAGGGAGCCTCAGCTTTACTAGCCATTGGACACAGGACTTTGTAGCCCAGTCCTACCCTCCCAATACCTCTGCTTCCATCAGCCACCTGGACGCTTCCCACGCCACACGTGAAGCCCGAAAGACATCAGTGAACTCCAGCAGTCACAGCCCTGCAGCTGCTGCTCACAGGAGGATCCAGTGCCTACAGTCCTCCTGGCCAGAACAGCTCCCCACCAGACTAAATCTAAACTGAGGATCACTAGCAGGGCTTCAGGAAACAGAGGAGAGCACTCCTGCCAAGAAGTGAGGTGGAGGAACCTGCAAGTCCAGTCCCCAAACCCAGCATTAAGGGGAAAGATGATCACACAAACACCCCAAGAGGTTCCTATCAACCACAGGAAATGGACTCACTGCCACCCTCCTCCTTGTGCTCCAGGCTCTTCTCTGGACACTTCTTGCCCTGGGGACTCCAGAAGTGGCCACAGGACTGCAGGTAGGGACTGAGGAGAGCACAGCAGTGGGCGACAATCTCCTCCCTGGCCCTGCTGGGGACACTAGTGATCCAGCCCAGGACACGGGTGGTTCTGGGCTGCCCTCACCCCCTGCCAGCTCCTGGCCAGCTTCTCATTCATCACGGAATCATTAAATTCCCTTCAAGCCCACTGAGCCCAACCCTGCCCCCAGCTGGCCCATCCCACCCCCAAACCCTGGCCCCCAGATCTCCCCAGCTGGGAAACATGGCCAGGGGTGGCCAGTCAACCCCGACCCTGGGCAGCCCGTGCCAAGGGCTGAGGGCCCCTTCCAAGGGGAAGTTCCCTATCAGGCCAGGAATCAGACAATGGAAGTGCCAGGCAGCTCCAGAGTCAGGGTTTGTTTTCCACAGCCCCTTAAACCATCACTTGCTGCCCGCTTTCCCACAAGAAAAGGTCTTCTAATTTATAACAGTGTCTCCCCCCCCTTTCCCAATTTCCTCAGGAACCTACACCTCCCATTTGTCAAACAGCAGATGTAGGGCAGGAGCAGACAGCAGGGAGTGAAGGGGGAGCAAAACGCCAGTCTGACTCGTTCACTTCTGGATTAAGAGTCTGCAAGAGCCAGTGCTGTGAGGGAGATCAGCACAGGGCTGGGGAAGCACAGACCCCTTCCATCAGCTGGGAGGGAGCTCAGGGATCCCCCAGTGCCAACCCCCTGCCAGGGGCAACAACACCTCTCACCAGCCCGGGGTGCCCACAGCCCCAGCCAACCTGCCCTTGGGTGCTGCCTCCTTGGGCAGCCTGGTCCAGGGCCTCAGCCCCATCTCAGGGAGCAGCTGCTGCCTCAGGTCCCATCTCCATCTCCCCTCTTGGAGCTGGAACCCAGCCCCTTGTCCCAGCACTAGAATCTCCAGGAAAAAGCCCCTCTGCAGCTCTCCTGGAGCCCCTGCAGGGACTGGAAGCTGCTCCCAATGGAGCCTTCTCCTCTCCAGGCTGAACAGCCCCAGCTCCCTCAGGCTGTGCCCAGAGCAGAGGGGCTCCAGCCCTCTAATCATCCTTGTGGCCTCCTCTGGCATCGCTCCAACAGCTCCATCAGTGTTTGAAATGATTTTTCAGTCTCAGACACACAAACTCCCATGAAGTTCCTGCATAATGAAATCCATGTGGACACGGCAGCGGAGGATGCTCTGAGCTGTTTGCAAACGGAGCAGGAAGAAGAACTTCTTGGTGATTTCGAACCGGGACGATTCCGTGAGCTGTGAGGCTGGCAGCAGGGGCAGCTGCTGCTCTCCAGCATGAGGAACACGTGAAGGGCACAGAAGGCTGTCAGGGGGCTGGGGAAGGCTGTTCCCAAGGGCAGGGAACCACCCGACAAGAGGTCCTGGTTTGAAGCTGGAAAAGGGCAGAGTGAGGCTGCACAGGAACAAGGTCTGGAATCTGAGGGTGGGGGATCCCTGGAACAGGCTGCCCAGAGAGGTGGGGGAGACCCCACCGCAGGCCCCACTGGCCCTTGGGGCTCTGAGCAACCTGCTCTGGCTGGGGCTGTGCCTGCTCCCTGCAGGGGGCTGGCCTGGATGAGGCTGAAGGTCCCTTCACCCCGACCCAGCCTGTGACTCTGTGCTCAGGAAACACACTTTTCAGGCTGAAGTGCTGCTCTCTTCCCATCCCCAGACCCAAACCAAAGGGACTTCCCAGGCAGCAGACTTCCGCAGCTGAGGTAGAGAAGCCACCAGACAACAGGGTGGGTTCAACACTCACAAGAACATTCCGCAGCTTCTCAGCCACCACTGGATTCACTGCCCTGCTCTGGTTTTCATTCATTATCAAGGAGATTAGAGCACTATCCCTGATAAATCAATTAGCAGCTCTGCTCCTCAGGACACAGCCAGGACAATACCTAGTCCTACAGAGACACAAACACCCCCCACATCAACCATCAGCACGTTCAGTTGAGTTCAAACAGGTCTCACAGGCTGGAGAAGCAGCAGGTTCACACTTCAGAAGGTAAGGTGACCTTACTGCTAAGGTAAGAGGCTCCGACCACACCACCAAGAGTTAATTTCTCCCACCCCTGCCTTTCCTACAAGTCAGGCAGCTCCTGCTGCTACGGGCAACAGTGACATCTACTGCTCCCAGTCTGAAGCTCTTACAACTGATGGAACAAACAGGGTTTTCCAGGCTTTTGGAAGCGATCATAGAGTATCTCCCTCTCTAGGGCATCACCTGCAGGAAGGAAACATCCTGGAAACAGGATTTAGTGGGCAGGGTGGGGTTGGACTGGTGTCTGGTGTTGATCTTGGATGTCTCTTCCAACCACAGGGACTCTGTGATTCCCTATGAAACCTACTGTCCGTGAGAAGCCAAGACCACCAAGCCCCATCTTCTTGCTACCAGCAGCAAACCAGCCCCACTGAGAGCCAGCTTTTGGGAGTCCCAGTCCAGAATGTTTGGGGTCTGATTTGGGGTTTTTGCCTTCCCCAGGACAGAAGCCCCAGGCCTCCCCAGCAGACACACAGAACCCTGACCTGAGCAAGGAGAAGACATCGTAGGAGTTCCGAACGCAGCTCTGATCCACCTGGAGAAGATTGTTCTTCAGGGTACCTGAGGGGTCCTGAAAGCAAAGAGAGAGGGTGACAGTAAGCAAGGAAAACTGAGCTGGTTTTCATCTTGACTAAAACCCCGGACTTTGGGTGGGAGAAAATAATCCTCTGGGAGAAGAGCCTGACCCCCACCTGACTGCAACCTCCCTTCAGGGAGCTGGAGAGATGGAGGTCCTCCTGAGTCTCCTCTTCTCCAGGCTCAACACCCCCAGCTCCCTCAGCCTCTCCCCACCAGCCCTTCCCCAGCCTCGTTGCTCCTCTGGACCCACTCCAGCCCCTCCATGTCTTTATTGATGTGAGTGGCCCAGTACTGCCCCCATTCCTCCCCAGTTCCAAAGGACAAGGGCACAATGACATCCCCAGCCCTGCTGGCCACACTACTGCTGATTCAAGCCAGGATGCCATTGGCTTTCTGGGCCACCTGAACACCCTGCTGGCTCCTCTCCAGCACTGGCAGGTCCCTCTGTGCCCAGCTGCTCTCCAGCCCCTCATCCCCCAGCCCGGAGCTGCAGAAGAGCTCAGGGTGCCCATGGAGCAGAGGTGAGATGCTGGTTCTTACGCCTCACGTAGGAGGCAGCACCCACGGGCGAACATCCCAGGGCAGAGGTGGAATTTGAGCCCCTCAGCAGGCACTGACCGAGGGTCCAGAGACGCCCTCACCTTCTGTTCAAACGAAGCTCCGTAATAACCGTCGTTGAGACCAAAGATGATCTCGTTTGGGTTTCTCGCGTGTATCTGTGAGAAGAGAAGCACAGCCAGCCCAGGGTCAGCCTACTAGGGGTCTACTACGAGCAGCCAGCGCTCTGTTGAGGAGCCCAAAGCAGCTTTTCAGCCCCTGTCACTGCAGAGACACAAGAAGCCCCCGAGGAAATGGAATTTATCCATTTTATTGGGCCTTTTCTTCGCAGCGCTGAGTGTGCTCAGCCCTCGCTTTGAAATCAGAGACAGCAGGCAGAGCCCCCTTCCCTCGACTGCATTTCCAGCTGGCAAAAATAACTGAGAAAAGGGAGAACAGAGAAGGCTCTGGGAGTGATCGGCTTCCACACGGCTCTAGGGAAAACGATGCTCAAACATGGGGGTTTGTGCTCAGAGCAGACACGGTCTGTGCTTGGTAACAGCCTGGGAGAGGGGACAGAGGAGGGACACCTGGCATGGGCTGGCTACAGGGATCATCCTAACCACCCAACACCATGTTCAGCCATAAAGAGAGGCTGTTGCTTTGGGGCAACATCAGGCTGCTGGTGGTTGACTCTGCATCAGTTGGGTTGTTCTCACCTACAACCTCCTTTTATCTGCTTCTCAGAATCAGCAAGTTTAGAACCACAGAATCATCCAGGTTGGAAAAGACCCCTGGGATCATCCAGTGCAACCATCAACCCTACGCTGCAAGTTCACAGAATCCCAGAGCATTAGAGATGGGAAGGGACCTCAAAGATCACCCAGTCCCAGCCCTCTGACACAGCAGGGTCCCCCAGATCCAGTTGCACAGAACAGTCCAGGAGGGTTTGAAATGGCTCCAGAGAAGGAGACTCCACAGCCCCCTGGGCAGCCCCTGCCAGGGCTCTGGCCCCTCACTGGGAACAAGGTCCTTCTCACACTGATGGGGAACCTCCTCTGCTCCAGCTCACACCCGCTGCCCCCTTGTCCTGTCACTGGGTGCCCCTGAGCAGAGCCTGGCTCCATCCTCCTCACACCCACCCCTCACATACTGACCAACACCCCTGGGGTCACCCCTCAGGCTCCTCTTTCCCAGCTCCAGAGCCCCAGCTCCCTCAGCCTCTCCTCAGCAGGGAGATGCTCCCCTCCCTCCATCACCCCTGTGGCTCTGTGCTGGGCTCTCCCCAGCAGCTCTGGGTCCTTCTGGAACTGAGGGGCCCAGAGCTGGCCACAAGATTCCAGCTGTGGCCTCAGCAGGGCAGAGCAGAGGGAGAACCTCTCTCAATCCGCTATGATCCACCCCAGGATGTCATTGGCCTTCCTGGCCACCACTGTCCATGCAGATGTTTTGCATCTGGAAGCAAAAAGCTGAGGAGAAACTCCTCACATTACCTGCTGGCCCAAGTACTTCAAGCCATCGAGATTGACCTTCCATTCGATCAGAAGCTGGAAGTGCTCCTTCTTGCCGCCCCAGATCCGCACCACGAAACAAGAGACCGAGGTATCGAGACGATCGGGCATGATCCCAAAGTCCAGGCTCCTCCATGTCGGATTCTGCAGGGGTTCAGAGAGGGATCAGACCAGCTCAGGCTTAGAAATAACAGCTCTGACAGCACAACCCGCAGCATTCAGAGCAAAACCCCTTAAGAGTCGAGAACAGCAGCCACTTGGAGCTTTGCACAGTTTTGAAGCCAACAGGTTCTGCTGCTTCCTCGCTCTGCTTTGACTCTAGAACATCTTCTACATCATGGAAAGTACTTTAGAGCTTCAGAGGGGCTGCAGCGGGTGCAGAGGAGCAACGAGACTGGGGAAGGGATGGGAGGGAAAGGCTGGCTGAGCTGGGGGGTTGAGCCTGGAGAAGAGGAGACTCCGGGGGGACCTTCTCCCTCTCTCCAGCTCCCCGAAGGGAGGCTGCAGTCATGTGAGGTCAGGCTCTTCTCCCAGGCACCCAGCACCAGGATGAGAGGGCAGAGCCTGGAGCTGCCAGGGGAGGGTTAGGATGAGTGTTAGGAAGCCCTTCCTCATGGAAAGTGTGATCAGAGGCTGGACTGGGCTGCCCAGGGCTCCCCATCCCAGGAGGTGTTGAAGGGCAGCCTGGCTGTGGCCCCGAGTGCCCTGGTCCGGCTGCAGGGTGCTGCTGGGTGCTGGGCTGAGCTCAGGGGGCTGCTCCAGCCTCAGTCACTCGGGGATCCTGTGAAACAGTGGCTTCTCCAGAACAAAAGGTTGAAACCCACCATCTGACAAAAGAACAAGCCTCTGTCCTTCTGGTGATGAGGGGCAATGGGTGTGAGCTGGCACACAGAAGGTTCCACATCAATGTGATAAGGACCTTCTTCACAGTGATGGTGCCAGAGCCCTGGCAGGGGCTGCCCAGGGGGCTGTGGAGTCTCCTTCTCTGGAGCCATTTCAGACCCTCCTGGACTGTTCCTGTGCGACTGGATCTCGGGGATCCTGCTGTGGCAGGGGGATGGGACTGGATGGTCTGTCGAGGTCCATTCCAACCCTTAATGCTCTGGGATCCTGTGAACACTGAGCCTTGAAAAAGACACAAGTCTCTCTCTGAGAGCTTTCCCTCCTTTTCTGAGGCTTCCAAACCATTTACAGCCCAGTCTGCTCTAACTGGGGCAGTTCCACCTCGTTAATGCTGCCATTAAGAAGTCTGCCCAGCAGGTTTTCAGACTCCCTTACCCAGCACTTACACTGTCCTGCTCTCCCCAAGAGACCTCACCCTTCCCTGCTCAAACATACTGAGCAGTTCTGATCCCTTCACTGATCTGACCTGGAAAATTTAAAGTCTAAACAGTTTTCAAGCTTCAGTTTGTTCCAGCTCCTCCAAAGACAAACAAGTTTACAGCTGTAGATACCTGCTCCTTCCTCTTCACCTCTACAACAGGAAGTAACAAGCAACAGGATGAGAGGCAGCAGCCTCCAGTTGCCCCAGGGGAGGGTGAGGTTTGCCCTGAGGAACAACTTCTACCTGTCCAGGGTTGCCCAGGCTGCCCAGGGCAGTGGGGGAGTCCCCGTCCCTGGAAGGGTTGCAAAGCCTTGGAGCTGTGGGGTGAGGGACAGGGGTCAGTGGGGCCCTGGCAGTGCTGGGGGAACTAAAAGTCTTTTCCAACCCAAATGATTCTGTGAAAAGGATGTTTAAAGATCCCTGCAGCACTGTTTGCCTCTCCCTTTGCCTGGCACCAGGCAAGCAGGGCCTCCTTCCTGCACCAGGCACAGCGTGAGCTAGGTGATCCTGCTGTGGCAGGGGGTTGGAGGAGATGATCTTTGGAGGTCCCTGCCAGTCCCTAATGATTCTGTGATTCTCAGGAATTTGAGCACCCAAAGTCACATAGAATCATAGACATCATAGAAAGGCTGCAGTGGGAGGGAGCTCAGGCATCACCCAGAGCCAACGCCCTGCCAGGGGCAGCCACACCTCTCACCAGCCCAGGGTGCCCCCAGCCCCAGCCAACCTGCCCCTGGGCACTGCTGGGGGGATGGAGCAGCCACAGCCTCCCTGGGCAGCCTGTTCCAGGGCCTCAGCCCCCTTCCAGGGAGCATCTGCTGCCTCAGATCTCATCTACCAAACAAATGAAAACCAAGTGCAAACAAACCTGACCTGCATAAAGCACCCAGACACTGAGAGTTAAACCAGTACAACCCAGTCCACATGACCAGGCCTTTGTGGTCTCCTCAATATTTAAAATGGGTAACGATCCCTCTGTGCAAAGAGCCCGAGATGGAGGAGGAGAGCGCGATGCCCCAGGAGAACCGAGGGGTGGGACCGGTGCCGAGCAGCCACCGTGGCCAGCACAGGCTGCGTTGAACAGACAGCTTCTAAAAGAAAGAGGGGTTGATTCAACGTGGAAAGAACTTACCAGAGAGTTCTTGATCACCTCGCTCTTGTAGAATTCTAGGGAGAAAGAAGGGGAAACAAACAAATTAGACAAAACGCTGCCGCAAATGAAAGTGGTCGTCGCTGAGACATGGTGCTGGGGGATCTGCTTTAGGGGTGACCTTGGAGAGAGGGGCACGATGGTCCCGGGGGTCTGCTCCAACCCAAGTGACTCCATACAACAGAACAAAGCTGAAGGAACACTCAGGAAACACTCGTGGGTTGAGTTTACCGGGACCAGATCCATAAGGAAGGTCTGAAGCAGAAAGGTGAGGGGGTTTTGAGCAGAAGTCCTCCTTCACACGTTGCTATTAGCGGCCGTTCCCTCCATCCAGCACCTCAGTTTCGTGGCCAAGGAAACCCTCAGGATTTTGCAGAATCCCAGAACATTAGGGATTGGAAGGGACTGGCCTGGAAAGGTCATCCAGACCAACCCCCCTGCCATGGCAGGGTCTGTAGGTAAAGAGGAACCTCATGAGATCCAACAGGAGCAAGTGTGGGGTCCTGCTCCTGGGGAGGAACAACCTCAGGCAGCAGGATACGTTGGGGGTAGAGCTGTTGGAGAACAGATTGAAGAGAAAGGTCTTGGAGTCCTGGTAGACAACAAACTGACTAGGAGCCAGCAACAGGCCCTTGCTGCCTGCGGGCTCCTGGGGTGCACAGAGAAGTGTGTGGCCAGTAGGACTACAGAGGTCATCCTGCTCCTCTATTCTGCCCTGGTGAAGCCACTTCTGTGTCCCGTTGTGAGCCCCCAGCTCAGGAGAGATGAGGAGCTATGGGAGAGAGTCCAGTGCGGGGCTACAAGGATGATGAAGGGACTGGAGCATCTCTCCTGGGAGGAGAGGCTGAGAGAGCTGGGGCTGTCCAGCCTTGAGAAGAGAAGACCAAGAGGAGCCGTGATCCCCATCTCTAAACACCTGCAGGGTGTCTGTAGGGAGGAGGGTGCCAGCCTGAGCCCAGTTGTGCCCAGGACAAGGGGCAGCACAAGAGGTTTCACATAGAGATAAGGAGAAAGTTTTCCCCAGTGCGAGTCCCAGAGCCCTGGCCCAGGCAGCCCAGCGCGGCTGTGGAGCCTCCGGCTCTGGAGACACTCCAACAGCCCTGCCTGGGTGAGGGGTTGGACTTGGTGATGTCCCGAGGCCCCTTCCAAGTGCATGCAGAGACCACCCAGAGCAGCAGCTGCGCGGGGCTGGCTTACCCTTGTAGATCTTGGTGCTATCACACAAGTGGAGAGTGAAGTAGGTGTCCAGGAGGCGATAGCCGTTCTTGTTGATGATGTTCCGCGCAGCGATGTTTCGAAGGTGACGAAGCCGCCGCTGAGAACAAGGAAAGACAGACAACCCTAAACACTCAACCACAGCCAAACTCAGCTTCCTCTCCTCTCTCTTCTATGTTACAGGATTTTAGCTATTTCCAAAGCACCGCTGCCTAGAAAACGCAGTGAAATCCCACCTAACACCCCCCTTTCTTTGGCAAAACATCGGGGTGAGGTACAAGCACTCAGCAAAGCCAGAGAGAAGCGACCGGACAAGCAACAACCAGCACCTAGGAGCTGGGATGAAGCAACACGGACAGAAAGCAGAAGTCCTTCTGTGTCCTGCCTTCCACGCAATTTGCGCTCTGTATCACAGAGTCCCAGAGCATTAGGGACAGGAAGGGACCTCGAGAGATCACCCAGTCCCATCCTGCCAGCACAGAAGGATCCCCCAAACCCAGTCCCACAGGAACAGCCCAGGAGGGTTTGAAATGTCCCCAGAGAAGGAGACTCCACAACCCCCTGGGCAGCCCCTGCCAGGGCTCTGGCACCCTCACCATGAAGAAGGTCCTTCTCACACTGATGCAGAACCCTCCTCTGCTCCAGCTCACACCCGCTGCCCCTTGTCCTGTCACTGGGTACCCCTGAGCAGAGCCTGGCTCCATCCTCCTCACACCCACCCTTCACACACTGACCAACACCCCTGGGGTCCCCCCTCAGGCTCCTCTTTCCCAGCTCCAGAGCCCCAGCTCCCTCAGCCTCTCCTCAGCAGGGAGATGCTCCCCTCCCTCCATCACCCCTGTGGCTCTGTACTGGGCTCTCTCCAGCAGCGCTGGGTCCTTCTGGAGCCGAGGGGCCCAGAGCTGGACATGTTTTAATCACCTCAGTTTCAAGTAAATAAGTGAACACAAGCAAACACCAGCAGGATCTTCTGCATCACCATCCTGGAAACAGATCCAAGCCACCGTTATCTGTAGTAGACCAAGAGCCCTTGGCACAGGCTCCCAGGGAGGGGGCTGAATGAGCTTGAAGGGCTTTTCCAGCCTGAAGGACTCTGTGGTTCTAAACAAACCCACTCCAAGCTGGTGCTGCTCAGAGCCCTCTGCTTTTCCACAGCTCAGGTCTGACCGGTGTTCACAGACCCAAAGCCCTCAGTCCCGCTAAGGTCACGGCACTGTGGCTGCTAATCCCTGCTCCCTGCTTTAGAGCTAAAATAGTTGGAAGGATTTTGCTTCATTCCTCCAGAACTCCCACAGATCACAGAGCAAGAAATCCAGGGAGAGCCTCAGTCCCCACCAGCCTGTACAGAGCTGATCCTCACCTGAAAAGACTTGATGGAGTAGTCTCCCCCCAAAACAACCAGGAGGAGGGCAGCAGTGTGAAAGTCAGCGCTGGGGGCTGTGAACATGGGGTGCGTGGCCTGGGATGAGTCTTCCCGGAATCCTAGAGCCGTGGGGTTGGCAGGGACCTCTGGGGTTGCCCAGCACAGGCTGCCCACCAGGGTGTCCAGCTGGGGCTGGGATCTCTCCAGAGCAGGAGGCCCCACAGCCTCTCTGGGCAGCCCTCACCCCAAAGACCTTTCTCCTCAGGGAAGGGCAGCTGCAACTTCCCAGTTTCCAGCTGGTGCCTAGTGCCCCTTGTCCTGGTGCTGGGCACCACTGAGCAGAGTCTGGCCCCATCCCTTCAGCCTGCTCTGCCCCAGCACAGAGATGCTCCAGTGCCCTAGCACCCGGACAGCCCTGGTGCTGGAACAAACTCAACCCCCTGCTCCTTTGTCACCGTCTCAAATCGACTGCAGGTACCCAAGTGCCCGGTTCTCCGCTGGGATCCAGGACTCCTCAGGAGCTCTGCTGACAGAGGACGGAGTGTGCAGCAGAGAGGAAGGGTGGGAGGAGGCAGACGTGGGACAGGAGGAGGACAGAGGTCCCCTTTTCCCAGCCATTAGATCATCTCAGCTGCCGAGAGGCGATCAAGGACAGGCCGAGCTCTTGTCCCTATCAATGACCTCAAGTGTGGGCAGAGCGGCGGCGAAGATAGGAAAACGATGTTTGGCTGTTTCTCCCTCCATCCGCTGTTATTTTACTTTAGCTCCCAGGGCTGTCAGATTATGGCAGAAGAACAAAGTGGATCAAGTGGAAGACGAGTCACAACTGCAGGTGCTTGCTTGTGCTCCCCCTTCTCTGCCCTTGCACAGGCGATTATGAGATTCCCTGAGTTCCTCGGGCTGCTGCAGGTAGCGGCTGCTCCCTTGGTGCTTCCAGGGTCAGCCCAGTCCTTTTCCTAGCAGCAGTGAGCTTCTCCCTCTTGTTTTGACTTCATTTCTTCCCTTCTTCCCTGCTACTGCACGTGGAACATCTTCAGCTGGGAGAGGAGGAGAGGCTGAGGGAGCTGGGGGTGTCAAGCCCGGAGCAGACCCAGGGGGGACCTTTTCCCTCTCTGGAGAGCAGGGAGGCTGCAGTCAGGTGGGGGTCAGGCTCTTCTCTCAGGCGCCAGGAGGAGAGGGCAGGGCCTGAAGCTGCCAGGGGAGGGTTAGGGTGGGTGTCAGGAAGCCCTTCCTCAGGGAAAGGGGGAATCAGAGCCTGCACTGGGCTGCCCAGGGCAGTGGGGGAGTCCCCATCCCTGGAGATGCTGAAGGGCAGCCTGGCTGTGGCCCTGAGTGCCCTGGTGTGGCCACTGGGGTGCTGCTGGGCTGGGCTGGCTGAGCTCGGGGGGCTGCTCCAGCCTCAGTCACTCTGGGATTATGTGGAAAGCACGGGAAGGCCAAGAACCTGCTTCTCCCCACTTCACACACTCACTAGGAAGATTTACTTAGCCGTTTTCCACAGCCGGGCTGTTCTGACAGCTCGGAGTCAAGAGGATCACACGTGATGCCAGATCAAAGCCGAAGCGTTTGAAGTGCAAGTTCTGTAGGACACACCAAAAGGACTTTATGGGATTCTATTTCCATGGCCTCTCAGCACACTCTCGAGAGCAACGATGCCCTTGGAGCCACTCGCCCACTGCTAATGCAGTGAACTGCTCATGGATCTCACCCCCTTCCGATCTCAGGCTCCTCAAGCAAAGGGGTTCGTTCATTTCCCTGTTAGGGTTTAGGGACTTTAGGACCTAAGACGTTGGGACTTCCTAGGATCCAAGGAGGGGGTCACTTGTTTCCCTTTCAGAGGTTTCTGAAGGCCGTGTGTGAGGCCAGCACCGGATCAACGATGGGAAGCGGGAACATTGCTGCTTTTCCTTCCCCAATCCCTTTCTTCCCGCAAGGAATGAGAGGACCTGCACAGCCAGGCAGACTATGGGACCTCAGGACAAGCCCTTCAGCAACCTGGGGTGCAGGAAGAAGAAGAGGGACACATCCTGGAGGGTTTGGGCTGTCTCCAGAGCAGGAGACTCCACAACCCCTCTGCGCAGCCCCTGCCAGGGCTCTGCCACCCTCACCACAAAAACGCTTTTCTTTCTGTTCAGATTGAAGCTCCCGGGTTCCAGTCGGTGCCCAGAGCCCCTTGTCCTGTCACGGGGCGCCGCCGAGCAGCGCCTGGCCCCATCCCCGACACCCTGTAGATACCTCAGCCTTCCTTAGCAGACCATCCCTCAGCCATCAGCTGGGGACAGACCCGACTGCGCACACTCCAGTGCGCTTCCCCGTCCCCCCGCGGCCCGTCGGCGCCAAGGAGAAGTGAAAGCCACCCCAGGGCGACACTTCCCACCCCACGCTGCTTTCCCCGGCACGGTAGGAAAGAGGAAGTCGAGTGCTTCGGGGTCAGCCCTTGTTTTCACACTGCTCAGTGGAATATCGAAGGAGCGCGACAGCAAGCCGCTGCAAAACCATCAGACGCTCTTCTCACGTTGGTGCTGGGTTGGCTACAGGACAAGCTTTCTCCACTGCACCCACATCCAACAGCTCTGCCACTCCTTGAGCCAGCAATGGGCCCTGGTGGCCTCCTGGGGGGGATCAGAAGGAGGGTGGTTAGCAGATGGAGAGGGGGTCTCCTCCTCCTCCACTCTGCCCTGCTGAGACCACAGCTGGAATCTCATGTCCAGTTGTGGGCCCCTCAGCTCCAGCAGGACCCAGAGCTGCTGGAGAGAGCCCAGCACAGAGCCACAGGGGTGATGGAGGGAGGGGAGCAGCTCCCTGCTGAGGAGAGGCTGAGGGAGCTGTGGCTCTGGAGCTGGGAAAGAGGAGCCTGAGGGGTGACCCCAGGGGTGTTGGTCAGTGTGTGAAGGGTGGGTGTGAGGAGGATGGAGCCAGGCTCTGCTCAGGGGCACCCAGTGACAGGACAGGGGGCAGGGGATGCGAGCTGGAGCAGAGGAGGTTGCCCATCAGTGTGAGAAGGACCTTGTTCCCAGGGAGGGGCCAGAGGCCTGGCAGGAGCTGCCCAGAAGAGATTTAGAAGCTGAACAATGTAGAGGACATTGGGTCATAAGGACTTGGATCTGACACTGGACACAGTGACACTTGTCACAGATGACCTTCAGAAGGAAGGTTCTTGCAGCTGATGACCCATCAGCCTGTTGGCTTCTCTCTGCTCATCGTTCTTCAGCGCAGCAGCTGCTCTTGGCATTTCCTACGCTGGTCTGAGCCCTTCTCCTCCTCTGCTCCACCCCAGAAGCTATTTCAGCTAGAGTTAGGTCATTGCCAGCTGAGCCATCTGGACAAGAGGGAGGTTTCAGCCTTTGGACGTGGATCTGACTGAACATCTGAACCACAAACGGACTGCAATGGTTCATTGAAAAGAGAAGGGTGAGAAAGAACTCGTCATTCTCTTTCTTACCCAGAGACTAGGAGCTGTGCATCGCCGCAGTGTCTGGCAGCACCCGGGGCTCACGGTCAAGCCTGCCACTCGTGGAACACCACCTCACAGCTCAGCAAAAGCTTCTGGCTCTCTCACGTTGGCACTGATAGGAAAAGCTCATCCATTTCTCCACAAGGAAGACCACTAGTCTGCTCTTGTGACACCTCACCTGCAGTCCTGTGGCCACTGCTGGAGCCCCCAAGACAAGAAAGACCTGGAGCTGTTGAAGCGAGGCCAGAGGAGGCCACGGGGATGATCAGAGAGCTAGAGCCCCTCTGCTCTGGGGACAGGCTGAGGGAGCTGGGGCTGGTCAGCCTGGGGAGGAGAAGGCTCATGCGGGGGGACCTTAAAGCAGCTTCCAGTGCCCACAGGAGAGCTGGAGAGAGGCCATCTCCTGGGGACTCTGGTGCTGGGCCAAGGGGCTAGGCTGCAGCTCCAAGAGTGAAGATGGAGATGGGATCTGAGGCAGCAGCTGCTCCCTGGGAGGGGGCTGAGGCCCTGGAACAGGCTGCCCAGGGGGGCTATGGCTGCTCCATCCCCCCTGGCAGTGTCCAAGAGCAGGCTGGCTGGGGCTGGGGGCACCCTGGGCTGGGGAAAGGTGGCAGGGGGTTGGTACTGAGCAAGCTCTGCGGTCCCTTCCAGCCTAAACCCTTCTATGGTTCTCTGATCTGAAGCGATGAAGCTGCTGGCTCTAGAGCCCATGTCAATGTTCTTTCCTGCCTCTAGACAACCACACACAGCAACTGTGTGGGTCAGCAAGCAGCACAGTAACGTTCTAAGGATCATTTGACTGCAGCATGACTGGCTCTCTGCTTCAAGCTGCGTTTTTCCACCCAACCCCTCTATCTAGAAGTCTGAAAGGTTTGGCTCCTCCAGCCCCTCACAAGGACAGGAGGGAGAAGTCTGGGTTGCAGCTAGGAAGAGATAATGTTAAAGAATCTCTTGCTTGTAGAACATTTTTGATTTCATTCTTCCAGCAAAAGAAAACAAGGTCCTGGCATTGGGTCAAGGGACACAGACTGGAATTTTACCCTAAAATAAATCAGAGAATCCCAGACTGCGTTGGGAGGGAGCTCAGAGCTCCCCCAGTGCCAACCCCCCTGCCAGGGGCAGTGACAGCTCTCACCAGCCCAGGGTGCCCCCAGCCCCAGCCAACCTGCCCTTGGGCACTGCCAGGGGTGAGGGAGCAGCCACAGCCCCCCTGGGCAGCCTGTTCCAGGGCCTCAGCCCCATCTCAGGGAGCAGCTGCTGCCTCAGATCCCATCTCCATCTCCCCTCTTGGAGCTGGAACCCAGCCCCTTGTCCCAGCACCAGAGTCCCAGAGGAGAAAGCCCCTTTCCAGCCTTCCTGGAGGTTCCCTTCAGGGACTAGAAGCTACTCCAAGGTCCCCCTACCTGAAGCCTTTTCCTCTTCAGCTGAACAGCCCCAGCTTCTTCAGCCTATGCCCAGAGCAGGGGGCTCCAGCCCTCCAATCATCCTCGTGGCCTCTTCTGGCCTCACTCCCACTCACCCCAATTAATTTCTGACCTCTCCTCTATCTCCCTCATTTAAATCACAGAAAACCACAGCACAGGGCGCTCGTAGGGCAGGACATCCTATCCCCCAGCTCAAGGAGAGGTCAGTCTGTCAGCCACCGGTGCGGTGAGGCTGACAACAAGGTTCTGGACCCAAGGCTTCCCTCCCGCAGAGGCGACAGACACGGCAGCTCTGTTTCCCAAGCAGCGCCAGTTACACAGGCACACTCAGATCTGGGCCCAGCCCCACCGAGTCCTTCGGCAGTCCGAGCTGTGATGAAGGCACCGCAGGCCCTTCCGAGCGCTCGGAGGCCACGGCTCAGAGCATCTCACCCCCATCCTTAGGGTCAAGCAAAACAAATCACATCGAAAGGCAGCAGCACCGGCTGTTCTGGAGAGAAGCAAAATCACTAGAACCAGCTACGCGCACAAGACCCCCACTGGGCCCTAAAGCAAACCACCACGTTGACTCCTGGGCCACCAGCACCCAAACACTCTCCGTGTTACGTGAGACGGGAATGACTTCTCCATCCTTCTCCCTGCATCTGCAGCCAAACCTCTTCTGTAGCTCTGGGGGTTCCAAGCAGCCCTCAGACACCTCAGCACACGGGTCTGCAGAGCGAGTCTCCCGGGTTCTATCAGAGCCTTCACGTTTGCTCCGATCAGGACTCCTCCAGCAGCCCCCTGAGCATCCTGCAGCGCTCACACTAAATATTTACTCGACTGGAACATCCTACAGTTGGATGATTCAGCTCCTGCTCCCACAGAAGTTTCTGATTCTAGGGGGAAAAACGGGCCTGGTTTGGTCTCACTTTCACAGACCAAGTCACAGCAGTAACAACCAAGTAGTAGCCCCACAGCAGGTGTCTCATCCCTGGACAAACCTCAGGAAGGATAAAACCAAATATTCAGACTTGGCCTCCTGAACCACCAGGAGATCCCCAACAGGCACCTGATCTCCTGAACCACCAGGAGATCCCCAACAGGCACCTGATCTCCTGAACCATCGAATACTCCCTGTCAAGGGCCCCCAAAGCAGGTTGTGCTGCTCCTGAGCACAGAACAGGGCCATGCTGGGGAGTCAGACCCTGCTCTCCAATTAGGATCAATAATTAGCTCCATAACTGCCACAAGTCATCGCCTCATTCCCCTCCACTCTGCAGACCTCTGGTAGACCTGGAGGAGCAGTTCAAGATTCACTTCATCCATCCACTTTCCCCTCCAAACATCCCCTTCTCACACCCCGGCAGCTCCAGTAACAGCAACTTAACCCCGACCTCACCGAGGCAGGGACCCCACACTCCCGTCTCACCACGTTCCCAAACCAAGTTTCCTCAGCTAAGTGAGCTTTTCCCCACCCTCCACCACCACCAAAGCTCCTGTAAAACCAAGGTCACACGAAGAGGACGGGGAAGGGGTGCAGAGCGATTGCTAAACCCTCCCGCCGAGCCTCAGCTTCCCCGCTGGATCCCGCTCCCAGTGCTCTCCAGAGAGGCGGGACGGCTGCCCAGTAAAGCCAGAGCCAGCAAACAGGAAAAACACAAGTTCCACGGAGGAAGGATGTGATGGGGAGGGAATGTTTTGGGATTTTCGGCAGCCAACAGTCAGTTTTTCCCCGCCCCATCACGAGAAGAAGGGAGGACACACCAGTTGCTCCCACTACCCACCAGTCAGCCCCACACTGGGCTGGAGGTTAACCACGGGGCAGCTGCCAGCATTAGTTTGCACCCAGGACCTACAGAGGGGAGGTGACACCCCCTCCNCCTTCCCCCAGAGACCTCCTTCCATCAGCTCAGAGGCTCTGACCTGGGCTGACCAAATGTTGGGGAACCCCCAACCACCTCTGGGATCAAACCCCAACACCTCAGGCCTCACGTTCCCAAGAATCACCCCCTTCACCTCGGGGTGAGTGCCCAGCACAGGGACCACCCTCTTTGTCTCAAGGGATCCCTCCGCGTCTCAGGGGGACCACCCCAACTCACCTCAGCCCAAGGACCACTCCCTTCACTTCAGAGAGCCCCCTAAAACCCCCTTATCTCAGGAACCACCTCCTTTGCCTCAGGAGGGATCCTAAACCCCAGTGACAACCCCCTCCTTCTCAAGGAGACCCTAAATGCTAGGGACCACCCACTCACTTCAGGGAGGACCTCCCACGCCCAGGAACCACCCCGTTCAACTCAAGGGAGACCCTAAACCCCAGAGACCACCTCCCCTACCCTCAGTAAGGACCCCCTATCAGGGACCACCCCCTTCACCTCAAGGGGGTCCTTAAACCTCAGAGACCCTCCACCAAGAGAGCACACCGCTTCACAAGGACCCCCTATCACGGGCCATCCCCTTCACCTCAAGGGGGTCTCCCAACTCCACAGAGCACCCTAAACCCCAGAAAGCACCTCCATAGCCTCCGAGGGGACCCTCCCCACCCCAAGGAGGTCCACCCAAGGACTACTACTCCCTTCGCCTCAGGTTGGACGTCCTCCCTCCAAGGACCACCCCTTAACCTCAAAGGAGATCCTAAACAGCAGAGCACCCTAAACCCTAGACACCACCTTCTCTATCCTCAGAGGGGACCCTCCCCACCCCAGAAACCACCCCCTTCACCCCAAGGAAGACCCTAAACCCTAGAGACCACCTCAACAGGAAAGCCCACACCCAGAGACCACTCCTTCACGCCCCCTCACAGGGGGACACCCCCCACCCCAGGCCCACGGTACCTGCTGCGAGGGCAGCTCCACGTACAGGGCCCTGCTGGCAGCACCCGGAGCTAAGGCGGCGGGGCCGGCCGAGCTCATCCTCACGGGGTGGGGAGAGCGTCCGGACCCCCCCTTCTCCTTCCGCTTCCCCCTCCTTCTCCTCTGTCGCCGCCAGCGCCGGGCACCGAGGGGTTAATGGCGGCAGCGGCACCGGCTCGGCCGCGGGCTACGGAGCCATATTACCGCAGTGCTGGGGGGGCATGGGGGCGGGGCGGCAAACGGCGTCCTGCACGCTCATTGGCCAGTGGCGGCAGCACCGCTGCGATGAGTAGGTGCTATTGGTTAATTAGTCATGTCAATCAAATCTCCCCCCACCCTACATCCCCTCTGTCAAACTCTCAGCGCAGGAGGCGGTGCTGATTGGAGCATCGACTTCCGGAAGGCGGGGCCACATCTGGAGAAGCTGGTGGTGATTGGTGGAGAAACAGTGGGAGGGGGTAGGGGATGATTGACGTAGCTCTCACGCCGTCACGTGGTGGGGAGAGCTGTTGTCATCACGTGATGCGATGAAAATATGTGCGGGGGGGCGGNTCACAGGAAGATGCTCCAGCCCCCTGAGCATCCCAGTGCTCTGTGCTGGCCTCTCTCCAGTAGATCCCTGTCCCTCTGGAACTGGGGAGTCCAGGCCTGGCCGCAGGACTCCAGGTGAGGCCATGGTCTAGGGGTTAGGGAGATGTTGGGATGAGGGCTGGACCTGATGATCCTGGAGGTCCTTTCCAGCCAGGATGATTCTATGTGGCTTCAACAGGGGTCTCCCTCAACCTACTGGCCACACTCTTCTTCTTCCCGCACCCTAGGAGCCCACTGGCCTTCTTGACCATGGGGCTGTTCCTCCCCAGGTGCAGAATCTACACTGGTTGAACCTCATCAAGTTTCTCTCCACTCAACTCTTCAATCTGAAGACCTTCCCCAGCTTCCTTGTGGCCCCATTCAGACACTGAACGGCCACAACAAGGTCTTCCTGGAGCCTTCCCTTCTCCACCATCCTCTCCTCCAGCCTGCCCCACATCACAGAACCACAGAAACAGAGAGTGCTGGGCGTTGGAGGGGACCTCTGGAGGTCATCTAGTCCAATCCTTCTGCCCACCTGCCACACATCACATCATCCCACCCCACAGCAGACCATCCCACCCCACACAATGAACACCCATCCCACATCATGCCAAGTGCCTCCACATCACTCCACCCCACCCCAATTCACCCCATGTGGTGCCAACACACACAGAGACCAAACAGCCATCACCCACCGTCTCCGTTCCACCAGCACCCACCCCCATCCCACCTCCCCCAAAGTGACATCCACCCTGGGCCAACCCAACTGGGATGCCACCACCCCCAGCTACCTTGCAGCACTGGGAGCGCCAGTCCTGTCCCCATGTTCTGCCCGGTCTACCCGTCCCCACAGCGCCCTGCAGCACCTGCCCAGCGTAGGCTGCCGCTCTGGAGATGCCCGTCCCCATCCCAGTGCTTGGCTTGTCCCCGGCTCCACACCACCAGGAGCACCGGTCCTGCCGCCCCGTCAGCGGCACTGGGAACGCCTGTCCCCAGCACGCGCCGCAGCACTGGAAATGCCTGTTCCCACTGGGCCGGGCGGCTCTGGAAGGCTTGAGCCTGGCGTGAAAGGCAGGAAAGCGCCGTCCTCCTCCTCCTGTCCTCTTGTCCTCAGCCCCACGCAGCTGCCACACCGGTGGAGACCCTCCCTGCTGGAAGCCCGCTGGGCAGTTCTCACAGGTTTGCACTGTTGGTGCTGGGCTTTGCAGGATTAGTCCCGAATGGTGGGGGCTGGCAAAGCCCCCTGAGCTCAGCCAGCCCAGCCCAGCACCCAGCAGCACCCCAGTGGCCACACCAGGGCACTCGGGGCCACAGTCAGGCTGCCCTTCAGCACCTCCAGGGATGATGGGGCCTCCCCCACTGCCCTGGGCAGCCCAGTCCAGGCTCTGATCACACTTTCCCTGAGGAAGGGCTTCCTGACACCCACCCTAACCCTCCCCTGGCAGCTTCAGGCCCTGCCCTCTCCTCCTGGTGCTGGGTGCCTGGGAGAAGAGCCTGACCCCCACTTGACTGCAGCCTCCCTGCAGGGAGCTGGAGAGAGGGAGAAGGTTCCCCTGAGTCTCCTCTTCTCCAGGCTGAACCCCACCAGCCTTCCCCTGATGCTGAGCTGAGCCACGCGGCTGAGGTCAGGAGGTTCAAACGCGGTCATTTGGGGTCTGTTGTATTGGTCTGATTCACCCCTGGTGCGTGGCTGACGGCCGTATGGGTGCCTCTTCCTTTACGACTTCCCACCTTCATCTTGGAGGATCAGAAGTTGCCTTTTAAGATGAAATCTGGGTTGTTCTTGTTGCCTGAGGTGTGAAAAACGCTTTCAGAATGACAAAACCTGTCTTCACATCAAGAGAAAAGCTCTAGGTGCTCTAGAAGCAGCTCTGGATGCTCTAGAAGAGGGTCTGGGTGCTCTAGATGACACTCTATTAATAACCTAGATGGTGCCTGAGTTCCAACAGACTAATCAACCTCTTGGGCCTTAGTGAGTTGATTATTGAAGAGGATGAGTGGATTATTTCAGCCACAGAAGGATGATGGCTTCTTTGATCCCAGTCAATGGCCAGTCAGTCGAAGTGGTGACTGTCCATCTCCGCTCCCTAGGTGCCATTATGTGGAATCATGGAGCCACTGAATCATTGAGGTTGGGAAAGAGCTTCAAGATCATCAGCCCAGAATGTTAGGGGTTGGAAGGGACCGTGAAACATCACCCAGTCCCATCCCCCTGCCACAGCAGGATCCCCTAGATCCAGGCTTTAGGGGTTGGAGGGGACCTCAAGAGATCACCCAGTCCCATCCCCCTGCCACATCAGGGTCCCCTAGATCCAGTCACACGGGAACAGTCCAGGCAGGTTTGAAATGTCTCCAGAGAAGGAGACTCCAGAACCCCCTGGGCAGCCCCTGCCAGGGCTCTGGCACCCTCACCAGGATGGGAAGTAGGTCCTTCTCACACTGGTGTGGAAGCTCCTGTCATCGAGTCCAGCCATCAGGAAGGAGCTGGGTAACTTCCTGATGCCCTAGGAAACTCGCTGGAATGTCTGCGCCACATCAAAGGCTGCTGGTGCCTGTCTGCATCGCTCTGCAGATCACAGCAGGACCTTCTTTGCATCCCAGGGGATGTTCCTGCGGCTGCAGCAGGATGAAGTGAGACACAAAAGGCTCCCTGCTCGCCCACCTGCCCCTTTGCCCAGCCTGAGCGCTGTGCTGGGGGGCTCCAGTGAGATGGGACCCACCCGGAGGGACCGGGCCAGGCTGGAGCTGTGGGTCTGGGTGAACATCAGGAAGGTCAAAAAGGCCAAGGGCAGGGTCCTGCAGCTGGGCTGGGGCAGCCCCCGGGATGAGCCCAGGCTGTGGATGAAGGGCTGGAGAGCAGCCCCACAGAGAGGGACTGGGGGTGCTGGGGGAGAGAAGCTGCACAGGAGCCACTCCTAGCCCAGCAGCCCCCCGTGTCTTGGGCTTGTCCCCAGCAGCAGGGGCAGCGGGTCAGGAAGGGGACTGAGCCCCTCTGCTCCACTCTGCTGGGACCCCTCCTGCAGGGCTGGGTGCAGCTCCGGGCTCCTCAGCCCAGCACAGGGCTGGGGCTGGTGCAGCGGGGCCACAGGAGGCACCAGCAGCGCATCGGCACTTCCCTTCCTGCACTCTCGGGTCGGTCTCTGGCAGAACCAGGCAAGAGATGGCCCCTTTCGTGATGGCACTCAGCTTTCTTCAGTGGGAAAACCCCTCACTGGACTGAGCCTTTCCCAACCAGCCCCGTTCGCCCCCGGGATCCTTCTCCAGCTGGAAGCCTGGAGGCATCTCCACCGCAGAACCCGGCTGGTTGGTCCCCGCGGAGCTCGCCCGACCCGGCGAGCAGGGCCCCCACCTCCGCTCGGTGCCCCCACCAGCCCTTCCAGCCTGGGTTAGCGGCTTCGCAGCTTTGCTGCCGGGCATCGCCCCGAAAGCTTCGGGGTTCTCAGCTTCTCAGGGAGCTGCTGGCCGGTTCCTCACGAGGGCAGCACCGGCTCTGCTTTTCCTGCTCATCCACGGGAGTCCCGGAGCAGCAGGGGCTGGAGGGGACCGCGAGAGATCACCCAGTGCCAGCCCCTGCCACAGCAGGACCCCCCAGATCCAGTCTTTAGGGGCGGGAGGGGACCGCGAGAGATCACCCAGTGCCAGCCCCTGCCACAGCAGGACCCCCCAGATCCAGTCTTTAGGGGCGGGAGGGGACCGCGAGAGATCGTCCACCTTGACCAAGTCTCACAGGAACCCAGCAACAGACCGGCTCTATCTTCTGGGGCAGGAGGCTTGTGCCTCCGCTGGCCAAGAGAACCAGTGTGACTTTCACCTTGAGGAGCAGCAGCAGCAGCCTGTGACAGCAGCCAGCACCCAGGGGTCGTTTGCACAGCCCCAGACCACTTGTTTCTCCAAGAGCCCAGATGAACTTCACGGGGCTATTTCTGGAGCACTTGGCACCTCCAGTGGTAGAAGGCTGAGGGTCGTGACAAGAGCTGGAAGGGCTCCCCCAGCTCAGCAGTGGAACCCAAAGGAATTTGCTGACAGAAGCAACAGGGGCTGGACCTGCTGCATCACAGGATGGTTTGGGGTGAAAGGACCTTCCAGCTCCTCTAGTCCCACCCCTGCAGGGAGCAGGGACACCCCAGCCACAGCAGGGACACCCCAGCCACAGCAGGGTGCTTGGAGCCCCAAGGGACACCCTGCCCTGAGATGGCTCCAGGGATGGGGCTTCTCCCAGCTCTTGGGGCAGCCTGGGCCAGGCTCTCACCTCCCTCAACATCAAACATCTCCCTCTCCCCAGCCTGAATCTCCCTCTTCCTGTGAAACCATCAGCCCTTGTCCTGCCACAGCAGCCCCTGCTCCAAAGTCCCTCCTCAGCCCCTTGCAGCTCTGAAAAGCCCCCAGAAGGTCTCCCCAGAGCCTTCTTTTCCACAGCTGAACCCCCTGAACTCTGCCAGACCTTGTACCCCCCATAAACGTCCTTCTTGTACCCCCCCCAAACCTTTCCCCTCTTGCACCCAGGAGAGGAGTCCCAGCACTGCTGGTGCCTCCTCCTGTGGCCCTGCTGCACCAGCCCCAGGTCTGTGCTGGGCTGAGGAGCCCAGAGCTGGACCCAGCCCTACAGGGGGGTCCAGCAGAGCAGAGCAGAGCAGAGCAGAGGAGTGCAGTCCCTTCCCTCAACCCCACTTGTGTCCCATCACAACAGTCTCTGCCGTCACCTCCATCCCCACCTTGCTCTGACAGAACCCAAGAGTCAGTAAAGGAGGAGAGAGACCGACCCAACCAGTGACCGTTTCTCCCCAAGTTTATTCCTGGAAACGGGCACAAGGAGAGTCCCCCCTCTGCAGGGCAGAGCTCTGCCACCCACCAGAGACGGGCGCTCACCGCCTCCAGAGGCAGGGGCCCGGGAACGGGGCGCCCCGCCACCTCGCGCGGAAGGAAGGCGCCCGGGTCTGAGCCCCAGAGGGGCCTCCAGGAGCCCCAGCTGCCCTCCAGTGCCCAGGCAGCGCCAGGCTTCACATTCGCCAGCGGCACCGACACCGCAGAGACCCCTCTGCCAGCTCTCCCTGCACATCCTGCAGCGTGAGACGGCGACTCCATCCATTCACTGCACAGCGGGCTCTTTGGAAGCCCCCTCCGGGCAGAAGGAACCCGAGCTCTTCCCTTAGGGATCCAGGACACAGTGTTTAACCCTGCAGGGTCTGCAAGGCTGGGGCTACACCACTGCACCTAGACCTCGTCCTTGGAGCCATGTGGCTACGCAGGGCTCCCATATCCCCAGCTCCGTGCCTCTGGGCAAGCAGCACTGGGGACAGACCTGCTGTAGTATGATGTTCAACAGACCAGCGGAGAAGCTGGAGCCACCAAAGCACCAACAGACCAGCAGAGAAGCTGGAGCCACCAAAGCATCAACAGACCAGCGGAGAAGCTGGAGCCACCAAAGCACCAACAGACCAGCAGAGAAGCTGGAGCCACCAAAGCGTCAACAGACCAGGGGAGAAGCTGGAGCCACCAAAGCATCAACAGACCAGCAGAGAAGCTGGAGCCACCAAAGCATCAACAGACCAGGGGAGAAGCTGGAGCCACCAAAGCACCAACAGACCAGCAGAGAAGCTGGAGCCACCAAAGCACCCACATCCCT
>VXBP01001793.1:0-14817 GCA_013400115.1 Rhinopomastus cyanomelas | reverse complement strand
CTGGAGCCACCAAAGCATCAACAGACCAGGGGAGAAGCTGGAGCCACCAAAGCATCAACAGACCAGCAGAGAACCTGGAGCCACCAAAGCATCAACAGACCAGGGGAGAAGCTGGAGCCACCAAAGCATCAACAGACCAGCAGAGAACCTGGAGCCACCAAAGCATCAACAGACCAGGGGAGAAGCTGGAGCCACCAAAGCATCAACAGACCAGCAGAGAACCTGGAGCCACCAAAGCATCAACAGACCAGGGGAGAAGCTGGAGCCACCAAAGCATCAACAGACCAGCAGAGAACCTGGAGCCACCAAAGCATCAACAGACCAGGGGAGAAGCTGGAGCCACCAAAGCATCAACAGACCAGCAGAGAACCTGGAGCCACCAAAGCATCAACAGACCAGGGGAGAAGCTGGAGCCACCAAAGCATCAACAGACCAGCAGAGAACCTGGAGCCACCAAAGCATCAACAGACCAGGGGAGAAGCTGGAGCCACCAAAGCATCAACAGACCAGCAGAGAACCTGGAGCCACCAAAGCATCAACAGACCAGGGGAGAAGCTGGAGCCACCAAAGCATCAACAGACCAGCAGAGAACCTGGAGCCACCAAAGCATCAACAGACCAGGGGAGAAGCTGGAGCCACCAAAGCATCAACAGACCAGCAGAGAACCTGGAGCCACCAAAGCATCAACAGACCAGGGGAGAAGCTGGAGCCACCAAAGCATCAACAGACCAGCAGAGAAGCTGGAGCCACCAAAGCATCAACAGACCAGGGGAGAAGCTGGAGCCACCAAAGCATCAACAGACCAGGGGAGAAACTGGAGCCACCAAAGCATCAACAGACCAGGGGAGAAGCTGGAGCCACCAAAGCACCCAACTCACTACACGGACTGAGGCCCGCGAGGCCCCCACCCTTCCGTGTCCTGCGCCACCCCGCAGCAGGAGCCACAGCAGGAGGCTTGGCAGCCCGTTCGGCCCCCGGCAGGGGCTTGCCAGGAGCAGCGGCGCCCTTGTGCTGCGTAAACCCGGCTGAGCCCGGCTCTCGTGCACCGGCTCTGCCCGGCCCATCAACCCACTGCTTCTCCAAGCCCAACCCTGCCGGACCCTCCTCCGCCAGCGCAGCGGGGTGCGGGAGCTGTCAGAACACCCTGCCCCACGGCTGGTACCTCCTCGAGGATCCTTTCCCCGCTCCAAAGCCTCACAGCAGCAGGGACTCGGGCCCTTCTGGGGCCAGGTGGGTTTGGTTTGGGAGAGAAAGACGTCGCCAGGGGATTCATCCAACGTAAAACCTTCTGCTTTTATTGCTCTGAGCATCATGGGCAACACTGCCCTCGACGGGCACGGACACCCCCACGGGCGCCCGGGGACGACACGGCGACGGCCAGAGGAGGAGGAGGAGGTGCTGCTGAGCCAGCCGGCCCCTTCAGTTGACTTCCAAGCGCTCAGCCTCGGGCAGCCCAAACTTGCCCTTGTACTTGTCAAACAGTCTGACCAGGGAGTCCACGTACATGCTGTGGTAGAAGTCCACCTCCTTCGGCGACGGGTTGTCGATCTTGGGGACAGTGATGGGCTCCCCAACTGGGGAAGGAGAACGGAGAGGCCAAGGTCCCCGTCAGGTTTGAGGTCACTGCTCTCAACCCAGCTCTGTGTCACCAGCAAATGGAGCCCTCCAACCCCTCATCCCAGTCGCCAATGAACAGACTGACTAGAACTGGTCCCAGTATCGACCCCTGGGGGACTCCACTAGACCCAGGCCTCCAGCCAGACTCTGTCCCACTACTCTCCGGCTTCTATCCTGCAGCCAGCAGCAGGGCACCACGAGAGCTCTGCAGCCCGCGGAGGCTGCTCCCGCTGCTGCCCAGCTGGCTGGAGGGGTGGTGTGAAGGGAAGTCAGAGTGAGGACTCCAAGAGACCCAGCTAGAGGAGGGGCTCCAGTGAGCTGCTGCCTAGGGGAGCTCCAGGGAGCTGCTGCCTCGGGGGGCCCAGAACGTGCTTGCACCAGGACCTTACCGACAGTAGTGATGGGCTTGGGGTAAGGTAGCAACCCCCAGGTATTGGAGGAGAAGAGGCCACGGCCGTGGAAGATGCACGGAGCGAAGCCAATGTACTTCTGGAACTTCTTCTGGACCCACCGTCCCCAGGAGCCCTCCTCGAAGATCACCTGCTTGTACACTTCGTTCTCCCCAAAGGAGTAGACGGGAACCAAGTCAGCCCTGCAAGGGTGGGAAGGTGGAGAGATGTCAGACCCCCGCCTCCACGACGTCCCGTCCCCTCGCGCTCTGCTCTGGGCTCTTCCCAGCTGCAGGCTCACGGATTTAAGGGGCCCGAACACTGGCGGCAGCACGAGGTGGGGACCCAAGTCATCCAGGCTTGAGCCAGCAGCTCTGCTTTGCAGGCACCAGGACTTTGGTGAACAATCAGAATGGGTTGTCCAGAGGTGGTTCTGCTCCAGCCCTGCAAGGGTTTGAGGCCAGGCTGGATAAGGCTTTGAGCAGCCAGGTCTAGCAGGACGTGTCCCTGCCTGGGGTGGTTGGCACCAGAGGATATTTGAGATCTTTTCTGAGTTAAAGCCTTGGAGGGGTCTGTCCTCACCTCTGATGTCTGACGAACATGGTGCTTCAGAAACACAGAGCCTCCAGAGATGACAGGGAGCTGCAGCACTGGTCACCCCTGTGGGCTGCCAACTCCTGCCTGTCCCTGCCCTGGAAGTGTCCAGCTCCTCCAGGCACCTTCCTGCTCCTGCCATAAAATCCCAGACTGGGTTGGGTTGGGAAGGAGCTCAAAGATCCCCCAGTGCCAACGTCCTGCCAGGGGCAGCAGCACCCCTCCCCAGCCCAGGGTGCCCCCAGCCCCAGACAACCTGCCCTTGGGCACTGCCAGGGGTGATGGAGCAGCCACAGCCTCCCTGGGCAGCCTGTTCCAGGGCCTCAGCCCCCTCCCAGGGAGCAACTGCTGCCTCAGATCCCATCTCCATCTCCCCTCCTGGAGCTGGAACCCAGCAGCTGCTGCCTCACAGCCGTCTCCATCTCCCCTCCTGGAGCTGGAACCAGCCCCCTTGTCCCAGCACCAGAGCACCCAGGAGAAAGCTGCTCTCCACCTGCTCAGGCAAGGAGCCCGGGGCCAGCCCCGCGAGCCCAGTGCTCCGGGCGAGCAGCCACCTGCCGGCAGAGCCCCGCGGCCGGCGCTCACCCGTGGCGCAGAGCCAGGCGCACGAAGCCCTTGCGGTTCCTCAGCGTGACCGAGTTCCTGCCCGGGGTGCAGTCCAGGGACTCGGCCGCCCCGCCGACCACGATGACGATGGCGTTGCCGCTGCCGCTCTGCGACAGGATGTAGTCGATGCTGTCGCGGTTCACGGGACAGATACCTGCCGGCCCGGGGGACACAGACGGGGGTCAGGCGGCGGCGCTCGGTGGCGCGGGCAGCGGGAAGGGGAGCCCGGAGCCCTCGCTCACCCCCGGACATCAGGTAGTCCCGCAGGATGGGCATCCTGAAGTTGCCGGCCAGGGTGGCCAGGTGGGGCCGGATGCCGGGGAACTTCTGGCCGACGCCCGTGGCCTCGGTGCTGAAGTTGCAGAAGGCGCCCAGGCCCATGATGCCGTGGGGATGGTACCCGAAGATGTAGTTCCTGGTGGTCAGCAGGTTGTGGGTTTTCACCAGCTGCAAGAGGACAGGAGAGAGCAGCTCGTGTGATGCTGGAGGGTGGTGGGACGGGGCGGCTGGGGCCAGGGTCGGACTGGACAACCCCAGAGGTCTTCTCCAGCCCAACCGGTCCTCTGCAGGCAGAAGGAGGAAGGGTTTGCAAAGAGGAGAAGAGACAACGACAGAGGGAGGAAGAGCAGAGAGATCCCAGAGGTCAAAGCCCCTGGTGGGACCAGCTCATCGGGACGGTTCTTCTCCCAGCAGCTGGATGTTTGAGCAATGAGGAGAGAGCCGAGAGCCACCAGCACAGTTCCCTGCCTCAGTCTCCCCGACCCTGAAGGGGCTCAGGGACCACCCAGCCTCTCCCTGGGGGTCAGTTTCTGCTGAATCGATGGAAATGAAGGAGGAGAATCATGAAACCTCCTCGAGACCAGCCCTGAGGTGGAGGACCCCAGTAAAAAAAGGACCCTGAGGGGTGACCCCATGGATGTTGATCAATGTGGGAAGGGTGGGTGTGAGGAGGATGGAGCCAGGCTCTGCTCAGGGGCATCCAGTGACAGGACAAGGGGCAACGGGTGTGAGCTGGAGCAGAGGAGGTTCCACATCAGTGTGAGAAGGACCTTGTTCCCAGGGAAGGTGCCAGAGCCCTGGCAGGGGCTGCCCAGGGGGTTGTGGAGTCTCCTTCTCTGGAGATGTTTCACACATCTGACCGTGTTCCTGTGTGACTGGACCTAGGGGTCCTGCTGTGTCAGGGGGATGGCACTGGGTGATCTCTCGAGGTCCCTCCCAGCCCCTGATGTTCTACAACCAGCCCTGCTGGCCACCTCCCCGGGGGCAGACATGCAGGAGGGTGCTTTTAGCAGGGGAGATGACCCCTCCTTGCAAGAGGAGCCTCAGCCCAGATGCTGCTGGGCACCAGGCTCTGCAGGACAGGCTCCAGGGCCATCAGCTGCTCCAGTCTGGGGTTGTGCAAGCCCCCTGCTGACACAGCACAGACACCTGGAGGCCTCGGGGTGCAGGGCTCTGGAGCAAGAGGGCTGCACTTGGGGCCCTTCTCCACAGCAGCAAAAGCACAGCTAAGCCTTGATGGAAAAGAGCAGGGACAGGGAGGAGGACAGGGGTGTCCCAGCTCCCTGCCAAAGCACAAAGAGCCATCAAACCATGAAGTTTGGAAGAGACCTCCAAGATCACCCAGTCCAGCCATCAACCCAACCACACCCTGCCCACTAAACCCAACTTCCAACAGGTAGATCCCGTGGGGAGGTTGCTCAGAGGCACTAAGCGACCTCTCTTCTCCAGCCAAGCGGGGACAGGTCCCGCAGGAAACGCCCCAGGCTCCCGGGGCGTCACACACCTGGGGCAGCCTGGGCCACCAAGGGCTGCTGGTGGCAAGCAAAGTCCCTCCTGCTGAGTCCCATGTAGGCACCGTCACGGCAACACCCCGTCAGGGTGCCCAGAACCCCAACTCCCTCCTCCCTCTGTCCCTGCGGGAGCCCCCAGCTCGGCTGCTGCCCCAGACACCCCGGCCATGAGCGAGCAGCGGGGTTACAGGGGGGTCTCTGCCCCCTCCACACTTGCCCCTGGCTCGGAGGTGGTGCAGGGCTCGGGGAGGCCGTGCAGATGCTCTGCAGATCCTCCTTTCTCTTCTCACCCCACAGCTTCACTTCCAGCCCTCAGGGCAGGAGGGTTTCCCCCGACCAGCTCCCTCAGCCTGTACCCAGAGCAGAGGGGCTGCAGCCCTGGGATCATCTGGACCAGCTCCAGCAGCCCCAGGTCCTTCTGGCACTGGGGTCAGTCTTTCTCCACCCCAGGCAGGGGCAGGGCCACCAGGCACCAGACGCTGCCTGCAGGAGGGGCTGGTCTGGCATCGGGACCTCAGCCCAGGGTCCAACCTGCCACCATCCTCAGGTCTACGTTTGACCAGGACCTCTCCGGGGCCTTTGGGAGCCAAGACTGTGCTGCCTGCTCGGGGCCACCGAGGGACTGCTGCAGTTGCCACCAACGGCAGCCCTCTGCTTCCACCTTCAAGGTCGTGTCCAGCTCCACGCAGGCTCCCATCAGGGGGCAGAGTCAGAAGGTCCGTGCTGCACCCCGGCGCTGGGACCGAGGCTGGACCTTCACCCCCTGCATGAGCATCCGGCTTCCAGCCGCTGCCCGCGAGCAGCCGCCGGCGGGAGCAAAGGTCCCTGCGCACCAGGAGCCGCAGGCTCCCCGACCAGGTCCCAGCCCAGAGCCCGTCGCTGGGCTAGAGCACGGCAGCGACTCTTCAGTGCCAGATGCTGAGGGCTGAGAGCCCGGCCCAGGCTGCCCCGGGGGCTGGGGGAAGCCCCATCGCAGGGCAGGGTGTCCCCTGGGCTCCGGGCTCCCTGCAGGGGCTGGCCTGGAGGAGCTGGAGGGCCCCTTGGCCCCAGCCCAGCCGTGGTTCTATGAAGGTCCCTCAGCCCGGCTGGCGGCCCCGTGCTCACACCGGCACCTCGGCAGCAGGATTTAGCTTGCCCGCAGCTTGCCCAGCGGCTCCGAGCCCAGCTTAGCGGGCTATTTGCAAGGCCAGCCACTGAGCAGAGGGCAACCTAAGCTCCTGCTGCCTTAAATAGCTCTTTGCTGCAGGAGCAGCTGCTCGAGGCACCGGGGAGCATGAACTGCTCCTGCCGAGGAGCCAGAGCCGGAGCCGGGCAAGTCCCTAGAGCCCCTGGGGACCACAGGACCCGACCCGGTGTCTCCACGCACAGGCACCAGAGCCCTGCTGCTGCTGGAGCAGGGTGGAGGCTCTGCTGCCTCGGGCAGAGGCCAGGGCCAGGCAGCACGGACAGCAGAGCCCGGAGCCTCCTTCTCCGGAGACTCTTTCACACCCGCCCAGCCCCGGCCCTGGCCCTGTGGGGCTGGATGTAGGGGGTCCTGCTGTGGCAGGGGTTGGATTGGGTGGTCTCTCGAGGTCCCTTCCAGTCTCTGATGTTCTGGGATTCTCCTGCAGCTGCTGTGATGCTGCAAGTCTGATGCCAACTGGTAGAGCTGCAGAGGGGTCCTGGAATGGGCTGGGAGGGAACTCAGCCCCAACCCCTCCTGCCAGGGGCAGCGACACCTCTCCCCACACCAGAGTGCCCCCAGCCCCAGCCAACCTGCCCTTGGGCACTGCCAGCAGGGATGGAGCAGCCACAGCCTCCCTGGGCAGCCTGTTCCAGGGCCTCAGCCCCCTCCCAGGGAGCAGCTGCTGCCTCAGATCCCATCTCCATCTCCCCTCTTGGAGCTGGAACCCAGCCCCTTGTCCCAGTACCAGAGTCTCCAGGACAAAGTCCCTCTCCAGCTCTCCTGGAGCCCCTGCAGGGACTGGCAGCTGCACTGAGGTCCCCCTGGAACCTTCTCTCCAGCTGAACAGCTCCAGCTCCCTCAGCACCCTCACAGGGAGTGATTTCTGCCTCAGATCCCATCTCCATATCCCCTCTTGGAGCCTGAGGACACCTCCACTGGCCAAGAACTACCTGCTAACAACATCAGGAGCCTGACAAGAGGCTCATTCACCCTCTGCATGCCCAGGCAGCCCCAAGAGTTCCTCGACCTCTGCCCCACAGGGCTCCTCTCTCTGGAGCCAGAGTCCTCGCTGCTCTCCCAGCCGGGACTCCCCTGAGGACGGGCAGCTGGGGCCGAGCAGGACTTGCCAGCAGCCCTTACGTAAGAGCCCTCGCAGCCCTGTGCCCTTCCAAAGAGGATCAGGTTCCCTCCGAGCTGCGTTTGGCCCCTGCTGCCCCCTCCTGAGTCCCACGGCCGGCTCTGCTGTCCCCCAGAGAGCAGGGGCAGCCCAGTCCCAGTCTGGGACCGCAGGGAAAACACCAGCAGGAGCAGACCTGGAGACCTCCCACTGCCACCAGCCTTCCCCACAGCAGCCAGGCTCCAGGGAAGCCCCAGCAGCAGCCCCTGCTGGTCCCAGTGCCGCCACTGGAGATGCTTTTCGGATGCTGCAGCCTCTCCATCCTGCCCACAGCTCAGCTCCTCCAGCAGACACCCCGTGTGGGCACAACAGCTCCGCAGGGGCCACCCCACACCAGTTGGGTGCCAGCATGAGGACTAGTACTTACCCTTATTGGGAAGTAATCCCTGAAGTACCTCCAGATCGCCCAGTTTCTCACCCACTGGGACCTCCTGCCACCTGAAGAGAAAGGAAAGCCCAACAGCTCCTTGCACGAGGGTGCCCACCAGGGAGCCTCGAGGCTTGGCCAGTCAGCGGCTCAGGAGCAGAGACCAGCAGCAGCCTCCTCCTTGCAGGTTTAGCTCGTTCTCCCTCCCCACAGGGAGCCAGAAGCCAGCACCGGGCTGATCCCGGTCAACACCCCCTTGACCACCCCCCAGCACCAGTAACGCCCGCAGTGGCCACCGCATCCCGGCTCTGGCCAGCGGCCCAGCCCAGCCGCAGGGCAGCCGCCCGCCGGCAGCAGCAGAGGGTCTGCCCCACAGCACCCACCTTTCTTGGGGGTGTTCCAGTCGAAGGCCAGCCAGGCCAGGTAGAGGGCGGCGATGGCCCAGCAGTCGGTGCACAGGACGTAGAGCAGCAGGAGGGTGCAGGCGACACCTGCGCGGGGCCGGGAGACAGCGACGGGGCGTCAGGGCTGTCCGGGCCCCGGCGCCCACTGCCTCCTCACAGCCCGGTGGCACTTAGACCCCTCTGTGACCTGCAGAGCGATGCAGGTGGGCACCAGCAGCCGCTGCATGAGGTTAGAGCACCACAGAGGCGGCTCCTCCGGCTACCAGGAGGCCACCAGGATCCTGCCCGATGGTTGGACTTGATGATTGGAGGGGGATTGGACTGGATGATCTTTGGAGGTCCCTTCTCTAATGCTCTGAACACTCAGAGACAGTTTCTTGCTGTTTGACTGGTCCAACACTTGTCCACCTCAGGGAGCCACAGAACCGTCAAGGTTGGAAGAGCCCTCCAAGCTCGTCCAGTCCAACCAGCACCCCAACCCCTCCCTGCCCACCAAACCCTCTTCCTCAGGGCCACAGCTGCTTGGTTGAACCCCTCCAGGGCTAATGACCCCCCCACACCTCCCCTGAACAGCCTCTTCCAGTCCCTGAGATCTCTGGCAGGGCAGAGGTTTCTCCTGATGGCCACCCTCACCCTACCCTGGCTCCACTTGAGGCAGTTTCCTCTTGTCCTGTGGCTGGTGACTGGGGAGAGGCAACCAGCCCCAGCTCTCTGCAGCAGGAAGGTCTCCCCTCAGCCGCCTCCTCTCCAGAGGAACTAGCCCCTGGGCAGCCTGTCCCAGCTCCTGACCAAAGCTCCAGCTCTCCAAAGGAGACCACAAGCCAAGAGGAAGAGGCTCCTGCTCCATCAGCGCTCGCTGGAGACACTGACCCCGCACGGACGCCAGGTAAGAGGCTCCCAGCTGCTCCAGCCCCCTCGCACGTCCAGCACGGCCGGGGCTGGGCAGCAGCAGGGTCTCTCCACCCCTCCTACATGCAGCCACTTGTCACCAAGGACAGCAGCACAGGCAGATGTCCCCTCGGGAGCCACTTGCCCTGGGAGCTGCCAGTAACCACATGGCCAGTAGCCAATCCTCACACAGCCCAGCGCTTCCGCAGCCCCAGAAGCAAAGCGAGAATCCCCCGGCAGGAGGGGGGTGCCCCTTACCCATGACAAGGAAGGTGAGGACCCACTGCAGCACAGAGATGATCTGGAGCTGCTTCTCCAACTTGGACTTCGACAGCCAGAACAGGTCCTGCAGGGCAGAGAGGATGCTCGAGCCTGTGCCTGAGGGGAAAGCAACGAGGGGCGTGAGGTCTGCACGCCGGCAACCGGGCCAGCAGCCCCCAGCTGAGAGGGAAATGGTCCCGGGCTCCTTTCCCTGGGAGCTCCAGGGGTGAGGACAACCACTGTAGGGCTTCTGCCAGCAAGAGGAGGAGGTGAGGTCCCCTTGTCTAGAGGTTTGAGCTGCTGGAGAAGGGAGAAAACCAAGCACCTCCCCACCCTCCCAGCAAAGACCTGGGTCCTCACAGCCAACCTCCATCTCCCCTCTTCAAGGCTGGACCCTTTTCCCTTGTCCTCTCCCACCCCTGTCAGAAGCCCTCCCCCAGCTCCCTTGGAGCCCCCTTCCTTCAGCTGTTGGGGAGCAGCTCGAAAGTCCCCTGGGAGCCTCCAGGCTGGAGAGGCCCACCTTGCTCAGCCTGTCCCCAGAGGGGAGCTGCTCCAGCCCTCTGAGCACTGGAGCTGCTCTGCTCTGGAGCCCTTCCAGGAGCTCTGGGTCCTTCTGGTGCTGGGGGCTGCAGAGCTGGACCCAGGCTGCAGGTGGGGTCCCAGCAGTGCAGGGCAGAGGGGGGATCCCCTCCTGGACTGACTGTCCCTGCTGCTGTTGCTGCAGCCCAGGGCACAGGTGGCTTCCTTGGGCTGCTGGTGCTCACTGGTGGCTCCTGGGAGCCCTCTGCTGCACCCTCACCCCCAAGTCCTTCTGCTCAGGGCTGTCCTCAGCCTGTCCTCCTCCCGGTCTCTGTCTCAAGCCAGGGGCAGCCCCTCGCCCTTGCTGGGCTCTGCTCAGGTTGCAGAGCCCCCTTCTCGACCCCAGCAAACCTCAGAGACAACAGAGGGTTTGACCAAGCAGCTGCACCTCTGCCACTTCCTCCCAGCAGCCACCAAACACAGGAGCTGTTACCAAGGAGACCCTGGAGTCAGTGATGGCTTTGGCCAACCATCTACACTTCATTCCAGCAGCCACCAAACGCAGGAGCTGCTACCAAGGAGACCCTGGAGTCAGTGAAGGCTTTGGCCAACCATCTACACTTCATTCCAGCACGCGCTCCAGCAGCCCCAGGTCACTCTTGTCCTGGGGGCTCCCAAAGCAGCTGCAGGACTGCAGGGGGGTGACAACCACCGATGCCCAGTGTGGGGGCAGTTGTGCTGCCCCCTGCAAAGCAGCAGAGCCCTCTGCTCACACCCTGGGACACTACTCCCCAACCCGAGTTACCTGGAAGGCACCTACAGCTGCAGAGCAACAGCCCTTCACTGGGACCACTGACAACAAGGTCTGCTTCAGCCCCTGCAGCTGTTTAGAGAGGAGACCCCAAAACACAGGGAGCAGCGACCCTGAGCTCCCCAAACAGCAGCCCTCAGGTCCCCCCATCCCAAGAAGAGGTGAGGTCTGACGAACCTCGGGTGCAGCATGAGGATCGAGGGTCTGGGGCACAGGGCTGATGGGGAGCAGCTGGGGTTGCTCAGGCTGGAGAGGAGGAGGCTGAAGGGAGACCCTCCTGCTGCCGGACAGGAGGGTGCAGAGAGCTGGGGGCCAGTCTCGTCTCCCCAGTCACCAGCCAAAGGACAAGGAAACAGCCTCAAGTGGGGCCAGGGGAGGGTGAGGGTGGCCATCAGGAGAAACCTCTGCCCTGCCAGAGAGCTGAGGGGCTGGAACAGGCTGCCCAGGGATGGGGGGAGTCGCTGTCCCTGGAGGGGTTCAACCACCCAGTAGATGTGGCCCTGGGGAGCAGGGTGGTGTTGGGGTGCTGGTTGGACTGGGTGAGCTGGGAGGACTCTTCCAACCTTCATGGTTCTATGAAATCACCCTCCTCACCCCAAACTTCAAGAAGAAATAAGATTAGAAGAGACACTGCCATGCCCCGACCATCCTTCCTCAGGAGAGCAGGGCCACCTCCTCCCCGCTCTGCCAGCACAGCTCAAGTCAGGTGAGGAGCTGACGACCCTCCAACCCGGCCGAAGCATCTCCATGCAGCAGCCCAAGGTCTGCTCCCAGCTGTGCAGCGCTGGGTGGGCACCCAAGGAAGACCTTCCCCAGAAGAAGCTGGAGAGAGGCTGTTACCCTCTTGGTTTGTTTGTTTATTTGCTCGGGGTTTGTTGTTGCCAAAGGGAACCAAACTCAGAACCAAACTCAGCCACGTTCACAGAAGCAGGGCCACAGCCAGAGGTTCTCACAGAATCACTCAGGTTGGAGAAGACCCCCAGGAGCATCCAGCCCAACCATGAGCCCCACTCTGCAAGGTCACCCCTAAACCAGACCCCCGAGCCCCACATCTCACCAACTTTAAAGCCATCCAGGGCTGGGGACTCACCCCCACCCTGGGCAGCCCAGTCCAGGGCCTGGTGTGGGGGAGACTGAGGGCTAAGGGACAGTGGGAGCCACCCAGCCTCTCACCCCACACAGGTCAGCTCATCTCGTTGTCCGTTGCCCGGGAAGGAAATGCAGGGAGGTGGGAAACCAGTCTAGTGGGTTTGTTCTAAACATCCTGTGAGGTGGGGGAAGTCATCCAACAGCACCAGGGAGGTCCTGGGTGCGAACTGCTGAGGCTGGAGCAGCCCCCTGAGCTCAGCCAGCCCAGCCCAGCACCCAACAGCACGCCAGGGACCACACCAGGGCGCTCAGGGCCACAGCCAGGCTGCCCTTCAGCACCTCCAGGGATGGGGACTCCCCACTGCCCTGAGCAGCCCAGTCCAGGCTCCGATCACCCTTTCCATGAGGAAGGGCTTCCTGACACCCACCCTAACCCTCCCCTGGCAGTGCCAGGTCCTGGCACTGGGTGCCTGACTGCAACCTCCCTTCAGGGAGCTGGAGACAAGGGGAAGGTCCCCCCTTCTGCAGGCTCAACCCCCCCAGCTCCCTCAGCCTCTCCCCACCAGCCCCTCTCCAGCCTTGTTGCTCCTCTGGACCCGCTCCAGACCCTCCGTATCTTTCTTGAAGTCAGGGGTCCCATCAGCCCTGCCCACAGCAGAAGAGAACAGAAGAACTGAGGATGGGAAGGACCCTTCAGGCCTTCGTGTTTGTGCATCAGCAGCCCCAAAGCCACCTAACCCTGAGCTTCTCTGGCTGGCTCCTGGCATCTGCCCCGCAGGGTTTGCAGCCGGCCCTGCTCGGGGCAGGGGTGCCCTGCTGGCCCCTGCAGCCACCAAGGCAGCGTCTCCCACCTCCCCGGGAGAAGGGAGGAAGGCAGCGCCGAGTCTCGCCGCAGGACCCTCACGGGGTGCCCGGGGGAGCGGCCCGAGGTGGGCTAAGGCAGCTTTCGCGGCCCTAAGCGGGATTAGCTGGAGATGAGGCCAGTCGCCGTCCCCAGCCCACACTCCCTTCGGCGTTACGCAGCGCCCTAGATCCCCAGCAACGCGCTGGCCGCTGAAGTGGCCGCCGAGCTGGCCGCTGAGTAGCCGCCGAGGTCTCGGGGCAGCGCCGCGTGCTTCGTGGGTCTCCGAGTGGTTTATTCTCCGCACGGGGCTCTCAATGGAACCTGTTCACGAGCCGCCCGTGGAGGCGGCTCCTCTCGAGGCAGGGCAGCGCCCGGCCTCTTCGCAGGGTGTCAACAAGTGCTTCACTCCCAACCCTCCACATCCCACCCAGCAGAGGAAACACGGGCAGCCCCTCTCCTCAGCTGCCGGGAACCAGACCTGCAGGTCCTTCCCCACCAGCAGCTGGGCGCGTGGGGCCGAGCGGGCGCGAAAACAAGGGCTTAGGGGTTAATTCACCGCACGTCCGGGTCAAGTCACCGCATCCAGGCCCTCTTAGCCCTGCTAATGATTTACTTAGCCAGCAAGCCAGGTCTCCTCATCCCAGGAGGAATTAGCAGCAGGGCAGGAAGCCTTTGGCAGGGCGACCACACAAGGACCCTCCACGAGGGCCAGCTGGTGTCCGAGCGGACTCCTGGCTCCTCTCCGGGCGAGGACGAGGGCCCCTGGAGCTGCTGGTCCACGCACACACGAAGGAACCCGCAGCCTGGGGCTCCCCATTCCGTCTCCTGCCCAGGTCTCTCTCGTCTGCGGCTCAGGGTGCAGCTCAGCCCGCGGTGGGTGTCACCCACCGACACCCAACCCAGCTCCTGTTGCTGAGGAAGTGACTTGCCAGAGGGCTGTAGAAGCCAGCTTGGCTGCCAACCTGCTTTTCACACCGAGTCTTCAACCCTCCCTTATAAACCGCAACCCGACAGCGCCGTTTCCTCTCCTCGCACCCCCGTGATGAACCTCCACGGGCCCAGAAACGCCCCCGGCAACCGAACCTGCGCAGCCGGCGACCGAAGCCACTGAACTTCCCTTCCTGCCGCGGCGAGGAGAGAGCAAAACAACCCCGAGGGCACCACGGAAAAGCTCTTCCCGAAGCAAAACGCCCCCCCTGCAGCTGAGAACCCGGCGGGGTCGGCAACAGCTCGAGGGGAGCTGCCGCCCTCACCCCGGCTGGAGGAGCGGGCAGCTCCCCGCCTTCGCCCGGGGCTTTCTTAGCCCCGACCGCTTCAGCACCAGCTCCTGCGGGCAGCAGGGGACGGGGGGAGAAGGGGGATTGGCAGGAATCGAGACCAAAATCACAACCCGAGCGAGTCACCGCTGCGCCTCGCGGGATGCTGCGAGCTCCGCGCCGCAGCATCTTCTTGGTACCCAGCCTCGCCCCCAACACCCTAGCGAGCCCCCCGAGAGCTCGGTTACCTCGCAGCACCCCCGAGTAGGCAGCGATGATGGTCTTCATGCTGGAGGGGTTGGGGTCAGGAGCCACCGCCACCCAGGGCCATGAGATGGAGGAGAAAGGGCAGCCGGCCCCGGAGCAGCCGGCAAGTGCGGGAGGAAGCGGCTGCGCATCCCCCTATATAGAGCCGGGAGGAGGAGGAGGAGGGCGGGGAGGGGCGGTCCCAGGCAGGGTGCCTGGGTCCTGTGCAGGGTGCGGATGTGTGTGGGGGAAACTCTTCTCCCCAGGGGTGCATCCTGCTGCACGGAATGGGGACTTGGGGGGACAAAGCAAGGGGCTACCCCAGACCCCCCCTGTTTTCCTTCCGCCCCTCACAAGGTGGGGGGAGAGGGGGCAGTCATCCCCAACGCCCTCGCTAGTGATGGGATTTGGGGTTATCAGGGAATCATGGACCAGTCTGAACCTTCAGCCCTGCCAGGGGGGATGGAGCAGCCACAGCCTCCCCGGGCAGCCTGTTCCAGGGCAGATCCCAGCTCCATCTCCTCTCTGGGTGCTGGAGCCCCTGCAGCTCCAGACTGGGGGGTGAGGGGCTGGAGAGCAGCCGGGCACAGAGGGACCTGGCAGTGCTGGATGTCACTCGGCTGAACAGGAGCCAGCAGAGTGCTCAGGTGGCCCCAAAGGCCAGTGGAGCCCTGGGTTAGAGCAGCACTTTTGTGGCCAGCAGGGCTGGGGACATCATTGTGCCCTTGTCCTTGGGAACTGGGGAGGACTGGGAGGCATTGCTGGGCCACTCACCTCAAGAAAGAGATTGAGGG
>VXBP01001792.1:107936-141997 GCA_013400115.1 Rhinopomastus cyanomelas | reverse complement strand
CGTGTCCAGAGAAGGGCAACGAGGCTGGTGAGAGGCCTTGAGCACAAGCCCTATGAGGAGAGGCTGAGGGAGCTGGGATTGTTTAGCCTTGAGAAGAGGAGGCTCAGGGGAGACCTTATTGCTGTCTACAACTACCTGAGGGGTGGCTGTGGCCAGGAGGAGGTTGCTCTCTTCTCTCAGGCAGCCAGCACCAGAACAAGAGGACACAGCCTCAACCTGCGCCAGGGGAAATTTAGGCTTGAGGTGAGGAGAAAGTTCTTCACCGAGAGAGTCATTGGCCACTGGAATGGCCTGCCCAGGGGGGTGGTGGAGTCGCCGACTCTGGAGCTGTTCAAGGCAGGATTGGACGTGGCACTTGGTGCCATGGTCTAGCCTTGAGCTCTGTGGTAACAGGTTGGACTTGATTATCTATGAGGTCTCTTCCGACCTTGGTGATACTGTGATACTGTGAAAAATCTGCTTGATGGAGAGCCATGGATCAGGTCTCACTTGGAGAAATACTCTACAGACAGAACACCAGCTCTGATCACTCACTGAGGGTGTCTGTTCTTGGCAAGCTTCTTCTGTTAAGAAAACCTAAACTTCTGTTATGGTTTTAATCATGCAATTGTTGAACAGGAAACATATTTCACATATGGAGGAGACCCCGTAGCACAAGAAGCTAGTCTCAGCTGTATTGGAGTAAGTAGGAAAATTTCTCCTAAACATTTCAGGTCTGCTGGGACAGGGTACAGGTAGATATGGTAGATGAGAGAGGACTTGTCCCTTAACCTGCCAAGACTATTCTACTGAAAAACACAAATGCAACAGTGAGAACAATCTGTATTTAGTGCTCGTGCTGATTTGTCATGACCAACTGCCAAAGACGAGGTGTTGTAATTCACTGAGTGATTTTTCTGACATATTGTAAAATACCCAGTGACTTCCTTTATTTCCAATTAAAAAGTATTTATGCTGTATCTGTATCACTGCTTATAAAAGGATCAGGACGTATGCTTGCATGCCAGACTGCTGATCACACAGACTGACTGTCAATACATCTCAGCCCAGGACAGCTGCCACCTTCCAGAGAAGTGTATGGGTACAACTGAACTTTATGTGGCTTCTCCCACTTGACGAAGACCCTAGTGCTCTCCTGCAGGGCTTGGCATCATCAAACACCATGGACACCCTTGGATCCTATATGCAACACACACCCGTAGTTTCACTGAAGAGAATACCCCACTAGTGGCCCATAAGACAGCCTTAATCATTTGCTTTCTTCCTGTTAGGCTTATTCTTCCTAATTGCAGTATTCTTTGTTATTACACTTTGTTAATAACATTTTAAAAATCATCCTCTTGCCTCAGCTGCAATATTTGCAATCACTTTCATTAGCATTTGTTGCAAAAAATCTGTTGTGTCTTTTGGCTCTTTCCTTCATTCCCCCCAACACACAACTTTTTTCTTTTTGTTCTTTTAATCATGAAATATTATTAAAATACCATATTATACTGTATGATGTATTTTTCCTGGCTTTTTTTTAGCCTGTATTTTGTGAGTAAAAGTTATGTATTTGTAAAAGTTATGTATTCGGTTTTACTTAAGCACCAAACAAAACAAAAAAAAAAATCTATTTAGCTTTTGCTGGGAACGAACCCCTGTTCTCTCCAGAGCTTGCAGGTATTTGGAGATGGCAGTGCCTGCAGGACAGACTGCCTAAGCCTTGACTTTTTTCTTAAACCTTTCAGTATTAATGAGTAAAGATCCTCTGTTCTGGCATGAAATGTTTGTGCTGTCTCAGCATGAAGAAAGGTGAACAAAAATTGCCTTACATATGAAAGACTGAAGAAAGGGATTTCAGTTAATTAGAGGCAGACCTACTCCCAAGTCTGAGCTCTGGTGATTTCCAATTATAAAATTCCTCAAAAGTTAAGTGACTTCTATGAAATACAGTGCATAGTGCAGGCTACAACAGTTATTGTGAAAACACAGAAGAGACATTGAATGCAGGCAGGGTTTTGGGTGAATAACTGTCAGGAGAAATGAGAGAAAAATGTTTAAAATGTCTGAAAAGAGCAAAGACAGAAGTGAACCATAGGGCTGGGATCACACAGAGGAAGAGATGCCTCATTATATAGCCATGGCCTCGAACTATGTCTGAAGCCTTCTTGCTTCCAAACTAAACTAACTTCCTTCTGCGGGTGAGGAGTATTACAAAAAAGGACAAACACATAATTGTAAAACAACACTTCCTTCCTCTTCATCCTTTCTGGTATTTCTGGACTTGATATGTTACTTATTTCTTCCGTACTGCTGAGCTAATAGGTAGCAAAGCAAAGTGGATCCAACAAAATATGAAAGCAGTTCCTCCCATCTCAGCTTGTTTACATATTATTCAAAAGTTCCACCATTTTTCATAAGATCACATTAGAGAAGGGAACAGCAAAGCAATTTTTTTTGTTTGTCTGTTTAGATAAATATAATTTGAGATGTGTTTTGTTTACACTGCAGATAATGTTGTTGACACACAGGCTTCTTAGCCTCCTCTATACTCTCCATGTAATATAAATAGTAGAAGTGTTTAAAAAAAGTACCTTGGCTTAAAATTTTATTGCTACTCCTACTTTAGGCTCAGACTCTAACAGAAATCTTGAAGGGGCAGCTCTGGTTCACTCAGTACTTGTCTTTCAAGTAGGACTGTGCAAGGACTTGGGAATGGCATTAGGTAAAAGAAGAGATCATTTTGAGATTTTAAATTGTTTTATAATACAGTTGAGAGTTTCCTGAAACTCTGTGATTTAAAGGCAGTAAGAGCCATTGTCTGTCTCCAGAGAATAGGGAACAAAGGTTCTGCTTTTAGAACAAATACTCTGCCCAAGAAAGTGGCGCAGTCATGATCCCTGGAAGCATTTAAAAAGCATACAGATGTAGAGTTGAGCAATATGACTTGGTGCTGACTTGGTATTTCTGGGTTGACAGTTCGACTTGATAACTTTAAAGATCTCTTCCAAACAAAATTATTCTCTATTTTCTTCTTGCAGCTTAACATCAGAGACTCCTCCTAGCTGTGATTGTCCCACGACCATATAAAGAAGGTGTTTTTGCAAAAGAAGGGGAGCAAGCAAGCTTTAATCTTTATTTTCTTCTATGGCCTCCATGGATCTAGTGGGGAAACAAAGTTCATTGTAGATGTTTTTCTGAGATCCTGAGACTTCCCATGGATTTCATTGTTTCTCTCTCACCCACTCTCTCTGGAAACAAGAACTCCTTGGGAGTGTCTAGGGAAAGGTGGAAGAAAACTATTGTGAACCTTGCTCATGACTACCCAGCTTCTGAATTTTGGAGAAAAATAGAAAAAATGTCTGGAGTAAAACAGGTCTGACTTTAGAGCCCAAGCTTGTCACATTTACTTGAAGATACTCCCCCGACTGTGTATTGACTGCAAGAATCAGGTCATTAGTGTGAACAAAACAGGCCACATTTTAGTTCATTGTTTCTGAGAATAAAAATCTGTATAGATTTTGGCAAATACAGCTAGATTTTTTTTGTATTTTAGATTTGTTTAATACATAAATGACACTTGAAAGTACTTTTTATTGCAGTTGGCATTTTACCCAGGGTCATAACAAGTTTCTTCCCCAGTAAAATGTCTATTTCCTAACCACAATGTTATAATCCAGACTCTTGGATTTATTAAAAAAAGAAAAAAAGGTTTAAGTGTCAAAGCAAAGCTCTGGGAATACAAAATAGGATTTCCCATGAAAGAGAAAGCAGTCACTTCAGTGTGCTGACCTGGCAGGACACCAAGGCCTGTAGTACTTCCTACAGGCAACTCTTCAACGCAAGCCCTGAAAGAAACCCCGTTTTTCATCCATTGAGATAATCTATGATAACAGCAAGCTGTAAACAAAAGGAAAACAAACCAAAGGAAATCTCTATGCTAAGACATGAGGCAGCACACTATTTACTGGGAAAGAGCAAAAATAAAAAGGCAGCACGTGGTGGTGCACAAGCGGACACAGGCTGGCCTCCTCGCAGCGCAGGGCCCTGAGCCCACATTTGCCCTGTGTTCGAGGCCAGAACTGATTCCCACCACACGAACGGTGCGCAGGAAGAAGGGGATATTTGTTTTAAACAACAGGACCAGAATCTGGTTCAGATGAAAACAATGTAGACCCTAGGATTTACCTGTAAATACAAAATCTTAGAATTTAGCCAGTCGTAATCTGGCAGCTTGCTTTGACCCTTTCCTCCACGGGGCTCTTTTCCTGACAAAATAAAACACTGAACTTCAGTCTGTTTTTGCAATTTCTGTCTATACCTTAGAATTTTTTCTTTATTTCAGGTTCTAGCTTGGCTTTGGTATTTCTTATGGAATCTTCTTCTTTAAAAAGCCAGTAATTTACAAGTAGCTCGGTCTATGGAGCGGTATCTAAAGCCTGCACAAACACTTCTGATGTGTGTGCGTTACATCTCTGTTTCAACTGCACTTACGTGAAGGCTCAGTTTGTGCTCACGAGCTAGTGCGTTTCGAACGGCAGCACATACGTTCAGCAGACAGTTTCCTGTTATGTGTGTGGATTTTCAGCAACCTTGAGGCACAGATAAGAAAGGTAATTAGAAACTGAAGTCAGTTGTGTTTCAGGTACCGGGTCAAGACCAGAGCTATTGGAATCTCAGTTGGTGTTTTTCCACAATATGTAGCTCCTGCACATTACAGTAATCTGTTTGTTATAAAAGGAGCATTTTGCTGAAACACTGCAAATACATCTGTTTGGTAATTGAAGCTGATGCACCTACCAGGTTTTATACCTGTTGCACTAAGACAGTCTGTGGAAATCAAGGGCAGCTGGCACAAGAGGAGGACAGGTCCAGGCCAGCTGAAGTGCCTCTATGCAAATGCACAGAGCTTGGGCAAAAAACAGGATGAATTAAGGGCCACTGTGCTGCTGGGATGCCATGACATAGTGGCTATTACTGAAACTGTGGTGCAGCAGACATGCTAGAGGGTGGGGATGCCATCCAGAGGGACCTGGACAGGCTGGAGAGGTGAACACAGGCCAACGTGATGGGGTTCAACAAAACCAAGTGTAAGGTCNTAGCAACAGGACTAGGGGGAATGGAGCAAAGCTGGAGATGGGTAGATTTAGAGTGGATGTGAGGAGAAAGTTCTTCAGTGTGAGAGTGGTGAGAGCCTGGAATGGGTTGCCCAGGGAGGTGGTGGAAGCTCCGTCCTTGGAGGTGTTTAAGGCCAGGCTGGATGAGGCTCTGGCCAGCCTGATCTAGGGTGGGATGTCCCTGCCCATGGCAGGGAAGTTGGAACTGGATGATCCTGTGGTCCCTTCTAACCCTGACTGACTGTGTGACTTGGTCTAGGTGATCCTGCTGTGTCAGGAGGATTGGACGAGATGATCTTTTGAGGTCCCTTCCAATCCCTAATGATTCTATGATTCTATGTGGGTTTAATCTGAGCAAAACCGTCACTGATGTCTGGCCCAAGAGCTAAGTCTACAGATTACAAAGAATCAACTGGCCAACATGCAGTTGGCAGCTAGACTAGACACAAATGGCAGCACACAGCCACAACCCACCAATGCCTGTGAAATACAGGAAACCTGCTCCAAGGAAAAGCTAAATTTCATGAAAGAAAATTTTCTGAGAAAAAAGACTTTTAAGAGGAGCCTCAGGCACTCTGACTCAATGCCAAAGCACTTTGGCCTTTCTGAAACTCCTGCAGGCAGTAGCTGGGCTAGAGCACAGAGTCTTTACAGCTGATTGGCACCAGGCAAACCATGAGCTGTTCACCTCCTATTCAGACATATTGCCCCATGAAAGAAAACGGATGAGCTGCAACCATCCTGTCCTTGCGGTATGTATAAGGAGAGGAGGGCTCCTAGCATACTTGCCGTTACCCTTTTTGCAAAGGCAAAATGCCTGTTCCCCACAGCTTCACAGATAATTTCTAAATCACTAGTTCTAGAATAAAATTTAAAATCGCAGAATGCTTAAAACTATCAGAGAACCTGTACTTGCTGCTATTGTGTCAACAAGAAAATGCTTAACTACCTATAATGCACAAGCTTTAAAACACATTTTTGATGCAATGCCCACATGAAGTCAGGAGAAAGCTGTATAATTCTCCACATGAGTAGAAACCACAATCATTTTACTATGAATGTTTCTTTCTTCATGCGGCTCTTGTGTAAATTTCCTAGCTCATCTCCTTACAAGTTTTTATTATTTTTTTTTAATATCTAATCCTCTTTACCTACCTACCCTCATCATCCTGTAATGGTTTTTTTCCTAACTTCCCCTTTAGAGGATGGTGCCAAGAATGTACTCCTTGCAGGTTCATATTGGCTTTTATTTTCTTTTTAGGCTTTTTTTCAACTCTTCTACAGTTGTACATTCCAGCCATATATATATACTTTACACCCCTTCATTATTTATACTGTGTCCCAGTTAGTACTGAACATTCCTTTAATTCCCTGCCATAGGCTCATATACTTCTGCTTTGCTGTGGAAAAAAAGAGTGTGATCTGGATGGTCCGGATTGCTCCTGTTCTCTTCCAAACTTGTATTCAAATTCTATCTTTTTAGTCTTTTGCTGCTGGGGCTTCACTTTGTTACAGTGTTTTTTGATGATTTGTGGTAAGGGGGGGGATATCTGCTGTAGAGCTTCATCTTCTGAAGATCATCTTTGGAAGCAGCAACCTTGATTCAGTACTCCAAATTATTCCCTTTTGCCTCAGGATGCTTCAATCCAACGTGCAATTCTGAAAGCCTTTATTCCTACTGACTGAAATTTTAACCATGTTTTGCATCTAACTTACAGTAAGTCTGTGTAAGGCATTTCAAAAATCACTAATAAAGAAGCTGTAACTGGTCTAGTACCAGTACAGAGAATGTCACAGTCTTAATATCTTCAAAACATATGGTCCACTTGATAAAAATGACAGCTCGTACTGACATATATGGCTGATTTTATCTAAATCAGGCAAGTTGAGGTCTGTTTGAAACAGTTTATATAACCTTGCATATAAATGTTTCTTAGAGTTTGATACTATTTTCTTCTAATGTCCATTAGAAAAGTGGACTGAGTTTAATGTCCATACAGTTTAATTTCTACACTCATAATTCAGTCCATCCTAAACTTTAAGGCTAGGAAAATGTGGGTATATAGACAGATGGGTGAACAAAACACCCCTTGCTCATTCTTGGCCCTAGAAGACTTTGCAGAAGCTGAGCATGCAGGTGAGTTTTATTATATTTTATATTCTCTCTCCCAAAATCCCTCCAGTGCTGGCAGAGGAGTTAATCAGGCTACAACACCACAGGGACAAGTAGATTCCCAAAAAAATACTAGACATGAGAAGCAGTGAGCTCCAAACCAGATTCAGAAGAAAAGAACTAAACCAACCCCGTATAAAGTTTTAGAATTCATTTTGTGTTGGGTATTGGAATATATCGGATGTGGCACTTCATGCCATGATCTAGCCAATGTGGTGATATTAGGTCACAGTTTGGACTTAATGATCTTAGATGTCTTTTCCAGCCTCAATAACTCTGTGATTCTGTGATGCAAACAGATATGTTTATATTGCTTTTCAAACTATGTATATGGGAAGTTTGTCTTGAATATAATAACCTACCCTGTCTACAACTACATGAAAGGAGATTGCAGACAGGTATGTTGGTCTCTTCTCACAAGAACAAGCTGTAGGACTAGAGGAAATGGCATCAATGTGCTCCAGCGTGAAGAGGCTGCCCAGGGAGATGGAACAGGTTGCCCAAGGAGGTAGTGGAACCACTGTCACTGGAGGTGTTTAAAAATTAGTAGATAGAGCACTTGAAGCCATGGTCTAGGGATTAGGGAGATGTTGGGTTGAAGACTGGACTTGGTGATGCTGGGGGTCCTTTCCAGCCATTCTATGATTCTGTGATTCCATGATTAGGTTAGACATTAAGAAAAACTCCTTTATTGAAAAGGTCATCAACTAATGGAACCAACTGCCCAGAGTGGTGTTTGAATCTCCAGTCCTGGATGTGTTTGAAAGCCATGTATATATGGTGTCCATAGATATGGTTTAGTGGTGGGCTTGGTAGAGGTAGGGTAATGGTTGTACTTTTTTCATCTTAGCAGCCTTTTCCAACCTAAACGATGCTATGATTCTATGATACTGTGATCTTCACTGGGTGTCCTTCCCATGGCCTCCTTCTTTCTGCCCATGCAGCACCATTATGCTATGTCATCTCTCTCCACCTCCTTCAAATTTAACCAGCAGCACAAGGCAAATTACTCAAGAATCACCAGCAGACATCCCAGGAATCATCAGTTTACCCAACACTGGCTACTCTGGAGTAAACATTCAGGGAAGTGTCTAGCACCCATACAGCTTTATTTGGCCCAGTTTTTATTTGGATGGGAAGCAGTCTGGGTACACCAGGTTCTGCAGGCTTAACCTGCTCCGGCAGGAGGGGTCACACTTAGATCCAACCTTTCGAGGTCCCTTCCAACCTGTAACATTCTATGATATTGTACATTACACTTGCAGTCCTCCTCTCACAATGGAGAGCACTGATCACTCACCATGCACCCAAGTTTACTGGATAGATCCTACAGAGCACCAAACACACATCAGCCTGATGCCAGGAAAGTGCTTGCATGATGCAGCTTAGGTGATGCAGACTGACAGTGCCTTGGGATTTTCTAGTTCTGTTTACAGATTTCCAACTAGAAGACCACAGAACAAAACCTCATTGGCAGGAGACTCCTACAGGGTAGCTGGTAAGAAAGGAAGTCCTCTGAAGACCTCTGGGCAAAATGTGCAACCTGTACTTTGTCACTGACAAAGGAAAGAAGACACTCCATCTCCCATTCTGACATTAGTGGTCTAATTTCATGGTTCATGTGTTCCATGTGGTTGTTATTCCCCTCGGTTCTCATAGGCTTAGAGAAAATATCACTCAAGAAATGTAAGTTAATTACTGTGGTTATTCAACATACCTCAGAAAGGAACCAGTCTTATCTCTCCAGTTCTTCTGGCTACAAGTTTGTTCGCTCAGCTGCTTTGCATTTTCAGATGGTCTTAGCCAATTATGAAGATATAAAATGATGCAAGGATTGTAAAGTTTTTTACAGAGAATTTAATTGAAGTGTTTGTTTCTGTAAAGCTAAGAAATGAACATTCAGGTACTTGTTTTAGGCAAAATAAATAAATGAGGTCCAGTGCATCAAGCCTTAAAAGATTTATTTTATTTCTTTATAAGGTGTAAGCAGGACATCATAAATCAAACTCCCTTGCTAAAATTCCCAAGAAGTAATTTTATGTGTCTTGTTATGAAATGTTTATTCTGAATAAGATGAAGGAAGAACTGAGTCCTCACATGTTCTAAATGAGGCCTGCAAAACAGTTGAGTCATTTTATTTGTTGTATTTCACAAAGTGGTCAAAGTCTACCAAAAAAACCGAGAAAAAATGGAACAGAAATATTTAGGACAATGTTACAAACCACCCTTCCATTCATTACATAAACCCTTGATATATTTATTACATGGAGGAGATTCCAGTGATCTCTTTTCATTCATATATGTCAGTTATGTGAGAGTTAACTGTAGTAGACTAGATAATCTTTCAAGGTCCCTTCCAGTCCCTAATGATTCTATGAGTTATACCTCAGTTATCACTATTGGTGCCTTTGCTCAATCTGCTACAGAGACAGTCGGTCCAGTTGTCTTTCTGTGTTGTAAAGAAGCTGACCGCAATTCACAATTCTGCTTAGACTTGGAACAAGTTAAGCTGAAGAGACTGCATTGCCCTTGACTCTTGGTTCAAATGCAATGCTTTTGTGCTCCATCATGCTGTGATCTGGTAGATTTAAAATAAAACAGTACAAAAAATCACCTGCTTGACTTGTTCTTTCTCTGATTTTTTTCAATAGCTGTGTTGCCGTTTGTCAGTAGGAGGCAGCAGGAATAAAAATGTGGTTTATTTGTGCCCTGGTTTGGATTATTTTATGCCAGTTTGGATCTCTCAGGGTTATTGAAACATCCAGAAAACCAAAGACAATATTATGAGAAAGAAAGAATAACAAGTTTTATTAACAGAACACAAAGAAAGAGTTAAAAAGCAAATTAATAGGAAAAAAACCTGCAAAATAAGGCCCTGTCCAAAGCTTCCCTCTCAATTTTTTTCCCCTCCCAATGCAGAATAGTCATACTGCTGTCACAGAACCCAAATCCACTCTTCTAAGAGAGATACAGCAAAATGGAAGAGAGAAGGTGGATTATCTTTCACCAGGTCTATGTAGCAGGGAAGCGTGCTTGCTCAAGCTGGCAGACTGTCACTCCATAGTGAGCCAGAAGCTACAGAGAACTATCTTCTACATTTTGAGGATGTTTCAGGGTTATGGAGAGACCTATCCAATCCCTAATGATTCTATCAAGTTGTCGCATGTCACATGTAAAAAGAATCAGATGTCATCCCATAAGAGTTGGGAGCACAGTGTTTATAAAATATATTCAATTACAAAGACATCCAGGGATTTGGAAGGACATGACTACAAATTAAAATGCATATAAAAATACTACCTCAGAGACCACGCTTGTCATTTGTATTGAGACTGGTTTTGTCCTTTAAAGTCTGGAATGAAACCCACTGGCCCTGCAGCACATGAAATGAGTCAGAAAACAGTACTAATGCTGCACCAATACTAATAAGCTAAAGGACAAATTGACAGATTCTCAGCTGAAGAGATCCCACTCATCAGACTATATATTTCCACATGTCTTAGTAGGTCACAGCTGCATATTGGTAACAAGCAATGAAGTCTGTGCTTTCTTGGTTTATCTCCCAGAAAAAGATGTCAGAAGCAAACTTCCTAAGAGTTTCCTACCAGCCATCAGGGTTTTTCAGTTTGGTTGAGTTTTTTAACTTATATGCAAATTTAAATATTAAAACAGCTTCTTCAGACAACTTGCCTTTGGATGGATGGGAGCAACCATGCCATCATGCTTTCTCCACAATATCCACTGTGAGCACCACTATTGCTGCCAGTCCAAACCATGCTTGGTAGATCAGGTGTTTCAAAGCCAATTCTTAAGCTGTCTGGCACAATCTTGCTCATTAACAAGCACAGATCCCACCTTTGCACAGAGTGTGACCTTCTTGGGTTTCCTGCTGTGACACCTGTGGGTACAGCTCCAGGGTAGAAAACAAGTATAAATGACTAATGAAAACCTGTGTTTTCAATCAGCTGAGTGTCTATGCAGTGAACACCCTTCTTCAAACTTTACCTTACATGTTCTCTAGAGAAAGCATCTCGAGGTTTGTTTTGAAACAGGATTTTGACAGCCACTCTGCTGCAATGAAATTACCAATGTGCACACATACACATAGATATATTTTCTTCTTTTTCCTTCCTCAGAGTACATAAACCAAAGCTCTGGGTCTACCTACCACTTTCATTTCTGCAGTGCAGCTGGCAAAGAAAAGAACAAATAGGTTCAGTTATTCATACACTTTATAGATGACCTCCCATGTGTAATTTATAATATTCCTGAAAATTACCCTGACATTTTTCTACGCATTTATTTAAACCCCGGGACTCTAGAACAGCCTCTAACCATTCAAACAGAAAATCACACCATTTCTCACACATTCCAGTTGGAGCCAAAAAGATGTTGGCAACCCATCAACTACACAGCAAGCCTACAAGCATATTTCCTCCAAAATGTGTTTTCCTTACATTAAGATGGTGTGAAGATTTCTATTTCTTGCAGAAAAACTAGTACACTCTGTAAAAAGTCAAGAAGCTCAGTAACAGTACAGCATAACCGTTTGAGTTAAAAAGAAAATTCAAAAGGATGGGCACCTTTCCACAGAAATGAGTGCACAGAGTGCAGTCTGCAGGGATAGCACATGAGAGTCTGAAGACAGGAAGCTAAGAAGCAGCAATAGCACCTGCACTTTAAGGTACCCAGAAGTTATGCAGTTGGAAGAAATGACAAAATCCTGTCCCAAGAATCTCAGAATCAGTGAATGGTAGTGGTTGGAAGAAACATCTGCAGATCATCCAGTCCAACCCCCTGCCAGAGCAGATTCTCCTAGAGTAGACCAGGAACATATCCAGGTGGGTTTTGAATGTCTACAGAGACGGAGACTACACAACCTCTCTGGACACCTTGCTCTAGTGGTCTGTCACCATCACTGTAAAGATTTTCCTTATGTTAAGACCAAATCTCTTATGTTCCCATTTATGCCCATTGCCCCTTGTGCTACCACTGGGCACCACCAAGAATCATTCTCAAAGATCATTGATAAACAGAATTGCATTTCTGTACCAACAAAAGGCACTAGTCTGGCATCAGCAACAAAACATTCATTTTTGAGTGAAACACAGGCAAATACAAAGCAAATCTCATGAGTAAGAGGGAGAATTACAAAACAAGAGAAGTAAAAAATTAAGGAAAGCTCAGCTAGCACACTGATAAGACAGAAATCCAGAATTCAGAAATATGTTTTTACTCTCTCTGCAAGATGAGGAGACTGTGAAATGTTTCTTCAAGCACCACAGATACCTCATACTTCATCAATAGCTTGAGAAAAACTTTGTCTTATATCAAATACTTTTTTCTCGTCTGCTTTTTCTGCTCAGCCAGTAAAGAGGGGAGAGAACCAAGCAGTAGCGGCTACAGGGTGTCCATATATAACACTGTTCAGCAATCTTGATAGTGAAACAACCAAGAATGGAGCATGGTGAGTAAAAATCTTACCCTTAATCATGACTGTCCTACACATTGGTTTAAGCACTGGAGCAGGATGCTGTGAAGTGTATGTCCTCTGTATTGCTACACTGCGAATTCATTTTCATTCCTGCCTTTGTTTTCCTACTGCATTTTTAGGTTCTTCTTGCAGATGTAGCTGGATAGCCCACTGAAATGAAGTTATCAATGACATTTGTTTGCCTGCATCAAAGCTTTTTTTCATTTTTTGGCTTTACCTGAGGAGAATTTTGCAGTTCAAAAAGCCACTGTCAGAGTAACGTGCAAAGGGCTTTTGCATACAGGGACAGAAGTGGTTGTAAACAGACCTTTAAGGACTCAGGAGTCTTTGGGTCAGCTGGAGCACCAGCAGGACCCCAGGAAAAGTGCGCTTGAGTGTTTGGACTTGTCTGTCCATTAGCAGCAGTAGAATTATGCTCTTAGTAGAAAACACAGACTTGTGGATAGAATGCATACTACATCAGTTGAAAATTCAGTGTTTACCACAGAAAAACTCCCTGAAATCACTGAGGTGCCTCAAAACTTTTTCATAAACCAGCAGCAAAACAGAGTACTCTGTTGCCAACATTATGGATGGAAAAACCTCCCAGAACAAAGTCCCAGACCTTATCACAATTGCTTCCTGAAAAGAAGAGAAGCTAAACAGTGCCCAAGGCCAATTAAAGCCTGCTTGGAAACCTTGTCTCTTGTTGCTCTAGGTATCAAAATAGGAAGTAAACAGCTAAGAAACAGTGCTGAGAATGGTTTAGAGAAAGTATGGTTTCCTCTCCCTTCACTTGCTAAGCTTGCTAAGCTTTTGTGCTCTCAGCATGCCCCCTTCACTCACTGCAACCAGCAAACACTCCACAGACCTTGCACAAACAACCTAGAAAAGTAATGTTTATATAAAAAAATCTATCNAGGCCTCCTCCCTGAGATCTTTGCCAAGGATTTTCCTCAGGTAAGATGTGAATTCACACCTCTACTGAAGATGCAGCCTGATTCTGATTCACACCCACATTTTATATGTATATATATATATTATATGTCTAAAACTCTTTGAAGTACATTGTAGACATCATAATGGGAAAATATTTTATTCCTTTGGTTTTCTTAGAACTTTCATTGGATTTGGAAAAAACAATCCCTGGAGATAAGATGAACCAGAGATAAAATGTTCTTTTAATCAAAGCTTTAGAATTTTATGAAAGCCTTGACAACAGTAGACCTACTAATGGGAAAGAATGAAGTGCTGAACAAGATACCAAGGCATTGATCCTGTATGAGGAGGCCAAATCAGAACAGACACCACCAGTGTCACTGGTCTCATGGTGAAAGTGTACCAACTTCTGCAACACAGTTGTGAGGGGAGAGGACATCACAGCACCATTGATTGCTGGACATGTGTCCCCACACTTATACTTTCTCATCATGCTGATGTCTACACAGTGCATCAGCCAACAGGACTGGCAGTACTGCAAGTTGCTCTTGGTGATTTTTTGTCACTGTTGAATGGGCACATGAGCATGGTTTTCCTCTCCATGCATCTCCTGGAGGGGGACAGAACAAACAGCTACATCTTTTGTTGAAAAATTTCGTCACTGAATGAGTTGTTGAACTTTGGAACAGGCTGCACAGGGCAGTGATGGACTCATCACCTCTGAGAGTATTTAAGGACATAGAGACATAGCACTCAGGAACACAACTTAGTGCTGGATTAATAATTGGAGTTGAGGATCATAAATGTTGCTTCCTACCAAGGATATCCTGTGAACCTATGAACTTATTACTAGTGCATTAGGGATCTGGGGCTGAGTTTTTTGTTAGGATAAGGGTCAAATACATGATTTTTAAATGCACTGATCTGGTAAAATTCGTGTTAGGTACAGAAGTGATTCAGCTGCAGAGCTGCTAGCAGCTTTGACATGATGAAATTACCTTATGGAGAGAAAGGAGTTATCAGAAACTGAAAAATACCAGAAATGCAGTAGTTCAGCAGGGAGGAAATGAGAAAAAGAAAGAAGAAAAGAGAACACAGTCAGCTTCATTCCAGTTACTAAAAATTACAAGGACAAATAAACAACTGTCTCCAAGATAAGTAGGCAATAAATTACAGACCACATGGAATTGTTGGGAACAAATCACATGAAACCACTCCAATTTTCTCTATGATAATAATAGGCATTCTGGGTGGAGAGAAGCCACAAATGTCATTTATATTAATCTACATAGAACAGTGTCAAATCCTTCACTAGGCGTTCTCAGAAATTAAACAAAGAATAACTTTTAGATAAATTGACAATGAAGTGGATGCTAAACTGTTAGAAAGCAGACCAAGTATGTCTTTTTTTTCTCTGCAAGGAAGAATCAAGACTCCCAGACAATGTGCCCTAAATGGGGTCTATTTTGACATTTTTATGTGTAATTTGGCCAGCAGGACGTAGAGCATTTTTGTTATTAAATTGACAGTAGCTGAAAGGAGCAGTGGGACAAGCTGGCTTAGAGCACTAAGGAATTCCCATAGTTAGGAGCAACCAATCACACAAGAACAGAAAAAGAGTTTGCTTGCCCAGAGAGGAGGAAGAGCAGCAGAAATGTACAAATTGCCTCCAAACGTGTGAAAAGTAAATGAGAGGCAGAAATGCAGAGCCCGGTCTTCAGGCCTATCTGCCCTCTAGAACATGTTTTATAGCCTCACATTTCAGCTGCAGGAGAAGCCAAGTATGACTCTAGAAGAAGTAGGTTAGAGGAGCATCTATGCGAAACTGGCACAGCTGGGGCTCAGGGCTAACACAACACTTGTCTCCGCCTGAGCTCCGCATTTTGCCTGATTTTAATCACAATAGGATACTTTTCTAAGCTATGAAACAAAAAAGAAAGCAAAACTAAGGGAGAAGACCTACAGATGTTTGACTTGGACTGTTAGCATATGAAGGTTCATGAGTTAAATGAATGGTGGACATTTTGTAATTACATTTCAAATTTTAATTCAAGATCAGGTTTTCACTATGAATCACACAAACATTTGTGATTGACTACTCCAACACAACCTATTTTGCAAGAAGAGAGAAATTTCTGGATTACAAGATGGTCAATACTTTAAATGCCAGTAGTTTTACAAAGGAATTTTACAATGGAATTTTACAATGGAATCCAACCACTTTTGGCTTTCACTATCAAGGGACAGGATTTGTAATATTTAAAACTAAAACATTCTAAAAGACAGAGCTGATGAAACAAACTTTTGTTCTAATTTTGTTGTTTCATTTTCTTCCAAAGCTCATTACTTCAGTCCTGTGGCTAAACATATATTTTAATTCTTTAACTTTATTAACTGGACAAAACATTCATTTGGAAAAAACAGTACTTTAGAACTCTGATGGCTGCTGCTACAAGACATCTAGAGAGTTTTAGTGCAATGTATTTAATGTGTGGAATTTTAGCCTTTTTAATAGACTAGAAAATCTAGTAAAGATTTTGCAAACAGTTGCATTAGCTTTTCATCATCACTGGACTCACAAGTGCTGAGATTGAGTTTAGTGCTGAGACCCAGTTGAGAATTACATGTTTTTTTAAACCCAAAGAGTATACAAACAAAACCTTTTTAAAAAGAGAGGAACGGAAATAGCAGTCATCATAATCTCTGGGGCTAACAGGGATGACTATCTTCATTCACCTTTTGAGGATTCAAACTAAATGAGGTCAAATTACACAAAGAAAAGGAAAACAAAAATAAACTAAACTACTGACATTTTCAGAGTACCAGGCAGACGCTGATGCCAGCTGAATACCAAATATTAATCCATGATAGCAAAATTATCTATTTCACACCCACAGACTACATCTCTGTAAGACCTGCCAGAAACAAAAGCCAGTGATTTGTACAGGGGACACGCTCACATTCGTGTCCAGATTCAGTTAGGATCTGGGACATGGAAATTATCCAGAGAGCACTCCTGGGAGCATGGAGTTTTCTGTACAGCAGATGTGAAAGGTGAGAAATTGATTTTTGCTGAGAGGAGATGTTGGAGCAAATCATGGTTTTTCCTTCTGAACACGTAGCTGTTCTTCTCCAGGCATGATCATGTTTGAAGGAGGATAAAGAAATCTTACAGGCAAAGAGAGATTTCATAAAAAACATGGATAGGAGTGTTTTTCTCTTTATGCTTCAAACAGGTTTGTTTCATCCCACTGTAGAAAAATGATGTGGTGAAATATTTAAAAATGAAAGGATTGTGGGACAGAAAAGCTGTTTCCTGACAAGCTCTGTGAGTCCATTGAACCAAGCTATTCTACCCTCACTAGATATATTTGGCCAACTTCTAGGCCAAATCCTTACTTATCCTGTGAAAGCAATGCTCTGCAAAGCCTCCCTTAAGAAGTGGCAACAGCAGTATCATGCCAGGAACTGGAGTTTGAACCAGGTCAGTCCTCACTGCCACTAAGAGAGTATGCATACCAGAGGTCCTTTAAAAAGCTCCTTTCTTGCAGTCTAAGCCCATGGTGAATACTGTGCTCTCATTTCTAGGCTGTCTGGTTGCTTTTACTACGTAAAATAAGTTGTATCTGTATTATGTAAAGTGTTTTATCACGTGACTATATATCTATTCATATATATATATACACATACACACATACACACGTTTTTCAATGAGAGAAAAATCCCTTTTATTTCATGTTTGGAAGTTTAAATCCAGTGCCAAGCTTTGATTGAAGAATTTATTTTGAACAACTGAACCAATAACAGATTATTTGAAAGTACATGCATACATATTGCATTTCTTTTCTTTCAATGTTCAGAAACTAACAGTTGTAAGAATTTAAAGAGTTTCTTAAATCTGTAGCCAGTCTTTCCACTCAATATATTTGTCAAAATAGTGTGCTGAAGCAGCAGGAATTTATTCTTGGGACTTTTACACAAGACACACCTTGAATTTTTCCATTCTAAATCTTTTAACATAGATGCATAAAGTGGTGAAGAGCTTCATGTATGATGTGAGTTTAAACATTAACATTTGAAGATATGAAATATCAACTATTGAACTATATCTTAAGTAATCTCAGATTTTCATTCTAACATTTTTAGGTGATTCTGACATCAGCAACACTATGAAGTACAACCTGCAACAAGCATTAGGCTACAGCGAAAATAACAGAATCACAGAATTTTAGAGGTTGGAAAAGACCTCTGAAGTCAAACCTCCCTAGCAGAGCAGGACAAAAACTAGAGCAGATCACACAGAAATGCATCCAGACAGGTCTTTAAAGTGTCCAGAGAAGGAGACTCCATAATCAGTCTGGGAAGCTCATTCCAGTACTCTGTAAACCTTGCAGTAAAGAAGTTCTTCATGTTGAGTTGCAATGTCCTGTGCTCAATCTTGAATCCATTGCTCCTTGTCCTATCACAGGGTACAGGTGAAAAGAGGTTGTCTGTCCCTTTTCGATGCCCAGCCCTCATGTATTTATAGTCACTAGTCAGATCCCTTCTCATACTTCTCCAAATTAAAATGCCCCAGGTCTCCTGGCCTTTTCTAATAAGGCAGTCCAGGCCCTTAATCATCCTCACAGACCTCGACTGGACTCTCTCAGGCAGATCTCTGTCTCTCTTTAACTGGAGAGCCCAGAACTGGATGCAATACTTCAGATGAGGTCTCACTAGGGCAGAGTAGAGTGGGAGGAGAACCTCCATTTATCTGCTGGACACACTCTTCTTAATGCAGCCCAGGATTCCATTTGTCTTCTTGGCCACAAGGGTCCATTGCTGTCCCATGGGTAACTAACAAGTCCACTAGAACTCCAAGGTCCTTCTCTATAGAGCTGCCCTCTAGCAGACCACCTCCTAACCTGTACTGGTGCATTTTGTTATTCCTTCCCAGGCCAAGATTCTACACTTGCTCTTGTTGAACCTCATCAGGTTCCTCTTTGCTCAGCATTCCAGTCTATTCAAATCTTGCTGAATTACCACACAACCTTCAGGTGAATCAGCCAACCCTCTCAGCTTCATGTCATCAGGAAACTTGCTGAGAAGACACTCTATACCATCATTAAGGTTGCTGATAAAGATGTTGAACAGGACTGGAGCCAGCAATGATCTCTGGGGTTCTCCACTAGTCATAAGCCTCCAGTTGGACTCTGCACCATTGATCACTATTCTTTGGGCTCTGTTGTGTAGTCAGTTTTTAATCCATCTCACTGTCCATTCTTCTATCAAACATTTCCTGAGTTTGCTCATGAAGATGTTATATGGGAAACTGTGTCAAAAGCCTTGTTAAGGTCAAGGTAGACTACACGCACTGGTCTCCCTACATCTATCTATTCAATCACAGCTGAACGCTATCAGATTAGTTAAGCATGATTTCCCCGTGATAAATCCTTGCCTACTATTCTTGATAAATTTATCTCTTCCATGTGCTAATATATGACCTTCAAAATGAGCCACTGCGTTATTTTTCCAGGGATGGAGGTGAGGTTGACTAGTCTCTATATTCCCGGACCTTCCTTCTCGGCGTTTTTGAAAACTGGTGTCAGCTGTCATAAGCATATACTTGGACTAAGTTTCTGGTTTGATTTTTTTTAAGCTGGTCTAAGTACCTCTTTTACAAACTCAAAACACTGTGATAGTAAGGACTTGGCCTTAAACAGATATCTCACAGTAGCTGCCCTTGCACTGAGGTATTCATTACCATGTCATAAGAAGTGATGAAAACATGCTTATTTTGTCTGAGCAGATGAAGTCAGATGGTGGTAGAAAGATCCTGCAAACCTAATGCTTTACCAGGCTATAATGTACCTTTGGTTTCATAAATATGCATATGAAAATGTAGAGACATCAGACATTCAAATTGCAAATACACACACATATGGGTGCTGTACCAGGCAGTACCAGCCCAGCTTGCAGGCCAGGATGTCATTCTGATATAACATGTGTAGCTGACGAGTGGATTAGAACAGATTTCCTGTTTTCTCTGTTTGCTGCAGCACTGAACCTTGCCTTCTTGTTCATGGGTCCCTTGTTGCATTCTCACCAAGTGCACCCAGAGACCATACACAGCTTTAAAGGGCTTAAAAAACATTACATTATGTTATGCTAAAAAACAGTGAAGCTGTCGTGAAATTATGTTAATATGCAAAAATACAAATTTCCTTGATTTTTCAGCATGAGGATTCATTCTCTGCTTACTTGTTTATAAACCTGTCTTTCACACAGAATCACAGAACTTTAGGAATTGGAAGGGACCTCAAAAGATCATCTAGTCCAATCCCCCTGCCACAGCAGGACCACCTAGACCAAGTCACACAGGAACATATCCAGGCAGGTTTTAAACATCTCCAGAGGAGGAGACTCCACAACCCACCCTGGATGGCCTCTTCCAGTGCTCTGCCACCTTCACCGTGAAGAAGTTCCTTCTCATATTGAACATCCTATGTTCCAGATTGCACCCATTGCCCCTTGTCCTATCACTAGATGACACTGACAAGAGCCTGGCTCCATCTTCCTGATACCCAGCCTTCACATATTTATTTCCTCCAGAAGCATCCCATCCTTATTCTCGGACAAAGCATGTATAACAACATGTCACTAACTCAGTGCTTATGCAGATCAGCTCTCAGGGTTGCATCTGAAAATACAGAACCCTGCAAAGATTCCAGTAATAAGTCTGGTTTTTAAAATGTGCCTGATGTCTTTTGCTCATAACAATACTGAAACAGAAGTGCAGTGAGGTCAAACATCTCTTAAATTAGCAAAGCTTGAAGTCACCCATCAACTTATGACAAGGTTTGCAATATTCATAGCGTGTGGTGTTGCACCTAGTTAGCTAGGCAGCATATGGTAAATCATATTTCCTTTCCATAGAATCTCCTGGGTAGTGAAAGAACCCATTAAAAACCAGTATAAATGAATTTAACATCTACTTATGTTTGTTTCACACCATACTGAAAGAATTACATTTGTGGAAAGAATCAAAAAATCTTTTGATACGGACATAAGCTACACAGGCAGCAACATTTCAGTAATCTCAGTCACCACTGCAGTGTGATTCTGCAAGCACACTTAATCATTTTTTCCCAAACAGGCTACATATTGCTGGGCAGAATCCACTGCCTATGGGCAAACTGGAAACATTCCTGCTAGTTCAGCATACAGTTTGTCAGTTCTTCCAACTCACTGTTTGGAAAAGAGAAACAAAGTAGAAGAAATTCAGAAAAATGCCTGAACTCAAACAAGGTAAACCTTGCACATTTTTGTGTTTTAAACTTGTCAAAGAATCTCTGCTTGAGCAATTAACGTTTTGGTAAGGGAGACCATCTCTGAGAAGTGGAGAAGTTAACTTGAACAGTTCCTGGAGTATTTTGTAAAAATAATAATTAGACAATGAGCTCAGCATGTGTGAAACCAAAACAAAATTGTTGTTTCATTACTGCTGTCAAAAGTCCCTGCAATGTAAAACTTGTGGAAAGTTTCATCACATCAGTTAAGTAATCGTTTTAAATAAACAGACCAACGGAAGGACAAATGTAAGAGGTCTTTGTTGACTCATTGGATAACAATGGAGAACATTCGTGGCATGAAAATTACTCTATGTAGAACAGTTACTGAAATCACATGGATGAACAATAGTGTCTTTTATTGCAGTTAAACTTCAGTATCATTGTGCTTTGTGGGGGAGAAAGACTAGATCTGCAAATACATGTTTTATTGTCATTGAAACACATACACTGCCCCAAAGCAACGCAGATACATTGCAAGTCCTAGACACTCTGCAAAGAATGTGGCAACTGAGAAGAACGAACACTGAACAAAGGACCAGGACCTCTAGAAGAACAAATAGCTACCTTATTAAATCACCTGGATAGACTAAATGCCTTAAATATGAACATTTTCTGGCAAAAAACACAGCGTAAAAGTGGTTGATTTTTACAGCCAGCCTATGCTAATGCCTGTTACTGTGCAAGACTTGCTTAGGAATCAGTAATGTCTGCACTTGCATTGTCCCCAGGGAACCACTTCCCCTTTCTCACAAACTGCACAGTTTTGGCCTCTTCTTAAAATTGCTCCCAAGCTGGATGCCTGCATACTATTTTCACAAAACATTATTTGCCACTTAGGAACGTAAATCACTTTGCATCCTGATCTGTATCAGCCAAAGGAGTGAAAGAATGATCCTTCTTGTTCTGCATACCCCTGAGGCTGGGGATGGGGAGTGACCTTCACCCCCACGAGCAGAAAGAAGGCAGCCAAAGGAGTGAGAAGGCAAATGAGGGCAGATCATTTTGAACTGGATGTGTTTCACTTACACACAGTGAGGGCATGCCCTCAGCCAGGCTGCTGGCAGACGCGGATGTGAGACTACTGATACAGCATTTCAGTGTATATAAGGGCTCTCTTAGGGGCTTGTTTTTTTGCTCTTTAATTTCATATATATCACAACCATACATGCAAAGGTCTGATTTGCTGAAAACTGCTAGGGGAAAGCAGCCACATGAAAGCAGAGGCTTTCCTGAAATGGTTTTTTGAAGTTTTAACCCACCGATGAGAAGAGCACATCCCAGGAGGGTTGCTACCACTGTAGAATGCATCACACAGCTACCCACAGCAATATGTACCTCCTTCTGTGGATCTGTTTCAAGCCAGTTGTTGTGCAAATGTTGCCCTGGTAGGACCTAGTGAAGTCGAAACATTCCCATCACCTTGTAAGCAAAGTTAGGAAAGGTCTGATTCCCTGAAGTAGACACTGGAAAAAGTAAAAATGAATGAGGAGCACTTGCTGACAAGGTGGTTCAAAAGCACCTGACTGCTTACTTTTCTTCCTACCACTATCTTTACATTTCTTTGGAAGTAGAAACACACAATTCCCTTCAGTTCTTGCCTGCTTGCCTTCATCTAGATGCAAAGACTTTTGCTGGGGGTGTGAAGGACAGATGCAAGGGCAAATTAGGCAGCATTTCCTAATCTCCTCATCCATGTACAGACTTCCCTGATATTCATGTGAAGCCTTATAAGTTAAATTTATCCTGGGACAGCATATCTAGGGGCAACAGGATATTTCACAGAGATGTTAATCATCACGGAACATTCAAACTGCTTAGCCAAACCTTAACTTTTTATTAGAGTTACAAACTAAAATAACTAGTTGTCATTGGATTAGTTGAAGAAAAACATAAGCAAATGATGGAGTTACCCATTGCTACAAAATCCACAACCTTACTTAGCTCTTTCATGCATTTGAGGACAGGCGGATGACTAACTTACTAGACAGCACTTACCGGTTCTAACAAAGTGGTAGAGGAGCCAGTGAGAAAAAATGTGTTATGCTGGACACAGTCACCACCAACAAGGAAGGGCTGGTGGGGCATATGAAGCTCCAGGTAAGCCTTGGCTGCAACAAGCATGAGATGGTGAAATTCAAAGTCCGTAAGGCAGTATGCTGGGTAGCCAGTGAGTTTGCTACCTCAGGAGAGTGGACTTTGTGTCTTCAGGGACCTACTCAGTAGAGTGCATTAGAATAGTGTCCTGGAGGGTCTGGATGCCCAAGAAAGCTATTTAACATTCAAAGACTGCCTCCTCAAAACTCAAGAGCACTGCATCCCCACAAAATAAAAAGTCAGGCAAAAATGCCAGGAGGCCTGCGTGGATGAGCACTGAACATATTTAGACACAAGAAGGAAGCCTACAGAGAGTAGAAGTGAGGACAGGTAGCCTTGTGGGGAATATAGAGGAACTGTTTGTGCAGCCAGGGATAGGGTTAGGGAAGCCAAAACCTGGACAGAATTAAATCTGACCAGGGATATTAAGGGAAATAAGAAGAGCTTTTCTAGGTGTATCCGTGAGAACAAGAAAACAAGATAAAATGTTGGCCCTCTCCAGAAGGAAACAGGTGACCTGGTAAGCAGGAGTACAGAGAAGGCTGAGTTACTCAACAACTTCTTTGCTCAGTCGTCACTGGCAAGAACTCCAACCACACCAGGCAAGTCACAGTGGTTAAGCCCTGGAACTGGGGGAAGGAAGAACCACCCATGGTAGAGGCAGATCAGGTTTACAGGTATATAAAAATCCTGAAAGTTCCCAAGTCCATGGGATCTGATAGGATGCACCTACAGATTCTGAGGGAAACAGTGGGTGTAGTTGCTAAGCCCCTATCCCTTGTATTTGAGAAGATAGGAAGTTCCGCAATGTAGTAGAAAAGGGGAAACATAATCCCCATTTTTAAAAAGGGAAAAAAAATATGACCCAGGGAACTACAGGACAGTCAGTCTGACATCTCTGACTGGCAAGATCATGAAGCAGATTCTCCTGGAAACTCTGCTAATGCACACAAAAAACCAAGATGGTTAGTGGCAGTCAGCATGGCTTCACTAAAGGCAGATCATGTCTGACAAAACTGATGGTCTTCTACAACGGGGTTACAGCATTGGTGGGTAAGGGCAGAATCATAGAATGACTTAAGTGGGTAACAACCTTAGAGATCATCTACTCCAACCTCCCTGCTTGGTTGCTCATCCTCATCCAGCCTGTTTTTTAACACCTTCAGGGAGGGAATATCCACAATCCCTCAAGGTAATATATTCCAGAGTCTCACTGCCCTTGTAATAAACAACTTCTTCCTAAGATCTAGTCTAAACCATTTTAAAACCATCTTTCAGATTTAAACCATTTCCCCTTGCCCTATCACTAGATACCCCTGTGAAAAGTCCCTCTTCAGTCTTCCTGTAGGTTCCCTTTAGGTACTGATATTCCTTTTGCTCTGCTTTTGTGAGACCCCCACCTTGAATACTGTGTCTCATTTTGGAGTCCCCAATATATGAAGAAAATTGAACTGTTGGAGCAAGTGCAGAGATCGTGACAGGGATGATCAGAGGGCTCAAGCCCCTGTTCTATGAGGACAGGCTGAGGAGATAGGGGCTGTTCAGCCTGGAGAAGAGAAGGCTTCATGGGAACCTTATAGCAGCAGGGCAGTTAGAACGACGTGATCTCTGAGGTCTTTTCTAACCTAAGCCATTATATGATTCTAGGAATGTCAGTAAAACATATTATGCAGTCAAACAGATAGAAACCAGTGAATCACAGAATCACTCTGGCTGAAAAATATTTCATCATGATCAAGAATGCATCCTACTAGACCAGGTTGCTCAAAGGCCCACCCAACCTGGTCTTGAAGACTTTTGTGTATGGGGCATCTACAGCTTCCCTGGGAAACCTGTTCCAGTGTCTCTCTACTAGCCTTTTTCTTCACCTGCTCTGCTTTTCTCCAAGTTGAACATCTCTAACTCTCTCAGTCTGTCCCTGTAGAAGTGATCTGATTCCTGGCACTCTTACACAGGGAGGAAGAACCACAGCAATAGCTACATGCCCTTGTGCTGATGGTTCCACAGCTGGAAGCGATACACCAGACAGGATCACATGAGAGTGTAGCAGAGGGGCAGAACCATCCCTACACTTAGCATGGAATATTTTCTATGAGAAGAAGAGAGGAAAGACGCTCTTCTTTCTCTGCTTGTGCAGCCAGTCAGCATTTTTTCAGCAAGCAGCATGCACCCCCAGTACCTCTCTTTGAAAGTTCTGTACATGACAAACAAATTCATGCCAATGATTTACTCACTTTCACACTCACATCTTTCATTTTATCATTCTATTAGATATTGCTCTTCATGACCACTACCTGAACAGTGAAATGAGAGCAAGGCCCTGGAATGCCGTTGTGGGGAGCAGAGCACAAATAGGAAACGCAACAGAAAACTCAACTAAAAAGTCAACAGAGAGTCCACTACTGATAACAATCCATTGTCTAAAGAACTGACTGTGCATCAGGTGAAGGTCTCAGGCTAGAGTCATGTGTTGACATACAAGGATTTGGTCATCCTCAGGGTAACTGGGCTCCTAAGTTGGTAGACAGGAATGGAGAGCAGACTGTCACTCTTGCAAATCCAGGAGGAAGTAGTTAGTGACCTGCTGTGCTACTTAGATCCTAACAAGTCTATGAGCCCAGATGGGATTCATCCCAGGGGGCTTAACGACTTGGTGCAAGAGCTAGATAAGCCACTCTCCATCATTTATCACCTGTCCTGGATAACCAGGGAGGTCCCAGATGACTGAAGGTTGGACAGTGTGGTGCCCATCCACAAGAAGGGCAGAAGGATGATTCAGGGAACTACAGGCTTCTCAGCCTGACTTCATTGCCTGGTAGGGTTAGGGAGAAGATCATCCTCAGTGCCCTTGAGCAGCATGTACATGGCAACCAGGGAATCAGGCACAGCCAGCATGAATTTAGGAAAGGAAGGCCCTGCCTAACAAATCTGATCTCATTCTGTGACTGAGTAACTCACCAAGTGGATGAGGGGAAGGCTGTGGATGTGGTCTACCTATACTTCAGCAAGGTCTTTGACACAGTATCTCACAGAGTCCTCCAGGAAAAGCTGGCAGCCCATGGCTTGGATGGGTGCACCCTCCACTGGGTTAGAAGCTGGCTGGATGACCAGACACACAGAGTGGTTGTGAATGATGCCATATCCAGTTGATGTCCAGTGACCAGTGATGCCCTCCAGGGATCAATACTGGGCCCACTTCTATTCAACATCTTTACTGATGACCTGCATGAGGGGATGGAGTCTACCCGTAGTAAATTCATGGATGACATGAGTTGTGAGGGAATGTCGATCTGCTGGAGCGGAGGAAGATATGCAGAGGGACCTGGACAGGCTGGGTCAGTGGGTAGAGACCAGTGGGATTAGGTTTAACAAGGCCAAGTGCAGGGTCCTACACTTGGGCCACAATAACCCCCTGCAGTGCTATAGACTGGGGGATGAGTGGCTGGAGGGCATCACGGTAGAGAGTGACTTGGAAGTACTGGTTGACAACCAGTTGAACATGAGACAGCAGTGTGCTCAAGTGGCACAAAAGGCCAATGGCATTCTGGCTTGTATTAGAAATAATGTGTCCAGCAGGACGGGGACATTGTTCTCCTCCTGTACTCAGCACTGCTGAGGCTTCACCTTGACTACTGCATGCAGTTCTGAGCCACTCACTTCTAGAAAGACTTTGAGGTACTGAAGTGAGTCCAGAGGAGAGCAACGAGAGTGGCAAAGGGACTAGAGGAAAAGTCTGATGAGGAGAGGCTGAGGGAGCTGAGGTTGTTTAGCCTGGAGGAGACTCTGGGGTGCCCTGAAGGGAACTTGTAGACAGGTGGAGGTAGGGCTTTTCTCCCAGGCAGCTACTGATAGGACAAAAAGGCAGGTCCTGAAGCTTTGCCAGGGGAGGTTTAGGTTGGATTTTAGGAAGCTCTTCCTCACAGAAAGAGTGATCAGACACAGGATTGGACTGTTCAAGGAGGTTGTGGATTACCCATCCCTGGAGACTGCATGTGGCACTTAGTGCTATGGTCTAGGTTGTGGTGACTTTGGGTCATAGGCTCAACTTGATGATCTTGGAGATCTTATCCAGCCTCAGTAATTCTGTGATTCTATGGCTTTAATCAGTGAGAAGCTCTTCCCAGCAGAAGACAATAGTAAAAATGGCCAGACAACAGAGAACCTCATCCACTGATAAAGGAGAATTTGTGCAACTGCCAAACCCCCTGTAATTTTTTAATAGAGTTTTTCACACAACGTTACATATTAATAGAAAACCAACCATAAGTATCAGTCATTTTGGGCTGATCTGTGTGGACAGGAATCTGACACCAAAATCAAAAAGGAAAATCAACTGTTTTTCTCCTCATCCACCCCAGAAAGGGACGTCTTTCAGTAAGACTTTGTGCCTCGGCCATGTTATGTGTCTGTAGGTACATTTGTCTGCTTGCATTTCCTTTACACACATGCAGTTAATTTTACTCCCAACAATCTCAAAGGATATGTGTTGCATGTGTGAATAAATAACATTATTTTTCAATCTGACTGTTTCTCATGAATGCAGACCAGACCTACAGCAAAAGGGCTGTTCGTGATTCTGGTGTTGAACCTACAGTAAATAAATATTATTTGTGAATCTGACCACTGCTCATTAATGTCTTGTGCAAAAACTATAGTATACTAATACTGCCATTTGTTAATCCAACTGCTCCTCCTCCCTTATGAGGAGAGGCTGAGAGAGTTGAGTCTCTTTAGCTTGGAGAAGAGAAGACTGAGGGGTGACCTCATTAATGTCTACAAATATTTGAGAGGTGGGTGTCAGGAGGATGGCACTGGGCTGTTCTCGGTGTCATGTAGTGATATGACGAGCGACAATGGTTGTAAGCTGGAACATAGGAGGTTCCACATCAACCTGAGAAGGAACTTCCTCACACTGAGGATGACAGAGCCCTGGAACAGGCTGACCAGGGTGGTTGTGGAGTCTCCATCACTGGAGGTGTTCAAGACCCACCTGGATGTGTTCCTGTGTGACTTGGTCTAGGCGATCCTGCTGCGTCAGGGGAATTGGACTAGATGATCTTTTGAGGTCCCTTCCAATTCCGTAATGATTGATTCTATGATTCTACCGCATGTAGGCTGTTTGCAAACCTGGTGTTGGACCAATAGCAATACTCTTTCACTGGCAACCCTATTAAGGGATAAATCCAGCTGCACCCACCTCCTCGAAACTCTGATGACTGGCTAGAACTCGAGAGGTTTAACTCCTTATCAAATTTGCCTTCCCTTTCATGCAAGAGCAACTGCAGAAACTGTAGCACCACACAATTCTACTTTTCATATATCCACAGGGCCCAAAACACATAATCCTTTAAAGGACGGGGGAAAGGTAAACAAAGGTATGGTCTTTAAAGAAAGCTAATTTATTCACAAATATTTCCCTCCCTTAAAAGAAGACTGCCATGCATGCAGCCTTTGAGCAGAAGTCTGACTACTGCAAAACAGCTAAAATGTGTTTCACTGAAAGTGAACAAAGCATTCAGACTAAATTTTGAGAGCATAAAAGAAACCTTTTTTAACAATCTGGTGTTTATTTCAATTAAAGTCTTGGGCTGCTGTTATTTTAAAGAGAATGCTTTCACAACACACAGTGATAAAAAGCAAACACTGCAGTAAGCTTTCCTTTAATTAGGGACTCCGAGCCTCTCCATTCTGAAAGGCAAAAAAAAAGGTCAGAGAACAGAATCATAGAATCACAGAATCATTGGATTGGAACAGAAGCAGAGGAAAAGTTTCTGACCCAGAGAATTTGCCCCTTTTTAGCATGGGATATACAGACTCTATGGGTACAGACTCTCCTTGCCTTCCAAAATAATTTGGGGAATTGAATGGAAACGTCACTCTTTCCTCCAGGGATGATTATGCATGAATTGTGATGTTTCTGTGTGATTCCTAGCAATCTCCCAGCTGCCTGCAGTATGCTCTCCTTTAGGAGCTGCCTGTAGGAGCAACATTCCTACCTCAACCATTCAGCTTGAAAACATTTAAGACTTGTTCCTGCACTCAGGCCTCTTCTCCTTCTTTTCCTCCTTTTGTAGCCACAGCTATGATACATGTCCAGAGCTGCATGTACCCTGACAAACTGACTTTCCAGAGATGGCATGAAAGAGCTCCGTGGTGAAAACAAGGGACAGCTTCAATTCTCTTAAAATGCAAAATGTGAAATGCACTTTGATTCATGCAGCTTCTTTGGCATCAAATCCAGCTGTTACAAACTGCTCTGGAGCAGATGACCAAAGCGTTGGCAAGAACAGTCCCTGCACCCAGTGGGCCATTACCTGCAAATCTGTAACCACAGTCCCTTCACAGTCTCATTCCTTTCCTAACCTGTTCAGCCTCAGAATCAGCCTGAGAAACATGTTTACCCATTCATTCCCCTTCACTCACAAAGAAATTCAGAGACACATTGATTGTGTTTGCACAAATATTTCAGACTCAAAATGAGGAGATGGGAAAACACTGAAGCACACTCCTGTTATTTATAAATATTACTAATTGCTGTTATTCAATCTGCTGTCGTGGGAAAAATTACAAAAACCATGAACACTCCATCTCCCCGCTCCACAGGCCCTTATCAACTGCTGTTGGATCAGGTCAGCAATCCTTCACCAGGCTAAACAGGCTTGTGTGTGGTGCCTCAGAGCTGGATTTAGTCTTTCCACTTGCTTCCACTGCCCCAGAGCAAGGTTTTTTCATTTATTGAACAAAAACCTTTAAAATACACATTTGCACAACATATGCAAAAAAAAAAACCCCAGAGGTTGCCTTACTGCAAGGTTTCACTGGTCATGTTTCCACAAAAAAAATGCTGGCCAGCCATTTTTCATCTTATGCTTTTATTGATAAGTGCCATGACTACTACATCCAGATCTCCAGAATCTGTCCTGGTATTTCAGCGCCCATGCACAGCCATGCTTAAGGATTTCCTCATTATGTCTCCATCATTCATGGTGCTTGTCATTCCACCACCAGCAAACACACAGCTCCTGCACTCTACTGGCCCTGGGACAAGCAAGGAAGCCTCACAGCCTTTTTGATTCACAGAATCAGAGAATCACAGAACATTAGGGATTGGAAGGGACCTCAAAGATCATGCAGTCCAATCCCCCTGCCACGGCAGCATCACCTAGACCAAGCCACACAGGAACACATCCAGGCGGGTTTTGCTCTTCCTTTTATGTCTTTGATGAGTTTTAAGAGGTTGAAGGGGAAAGCGATCATCTTGGTGCAGGTGATGGATTACTGCTCCACTTAGGGAAACTTTTGCTTTGCTGAGTTTTTTTAAGATTACAAGCACTGATAACGCCTGAAAGAAGGATTGAAGAGGGGCAAAATGTCATTTGAACTAACAATAAATACCTTATCTACAAAACAGTGGTAGAACTTCATGGAACTGCTGGAATGGCACAGCAAAGCAGAAGTGTACGTTAAACATTTGTAGGTTTCTTCTCAGGCTGGTCTTTCCTGAAAGCAGCAAACAAATATTTGGTCAACACCCAAAAACAACTTCACAAAGTTTTGTTGTCACAATTTTAAACTGTGAGAATCTCTGCACGTGCTGATCAGACAAAGGGAGATTTGTCTTTCTTTCACACCAGTATAGAAAAAAATTAAAATCATGAGAGGCAAAGATTTTGAACTAGCAAAATCTACGTGCACAGTTATCCCTTCTCTTCTCTAAGGGCCTTCACAGTCATTTTATGATGCTGCTATGGAGAACCTTTGGCTTACATTAGTTTGGAAACAGAAATTCTTTGCATATCATAGTCATTAACTAGCCTAGCTAGGAATTACCCAACGTTATTAATCCTGACCTAGATAGGTTGGAAACAATTATCCTCCTGACCTAGATGGGTTGGAAACAATTATCCCTTGACACTGAAAGTTTTTTCATTCAAAAGAGTTATTTTTCACCCTGGACCACTCTTTAGAAAAACACACAACATAAACATGTTTTCCAAAGCAATGAACATTTACCCTAAAAGCAATTTGTTTAAACTGATGCAACATCACTTCTCATAATATGTCTGGATCTATTTCAGCAATTGTTGGAGAACAACAGTGTCTTGGAACTCAGAGCACTTAAGGGCTGCTGTGGCAAGTTTGCACCATCCCACTGCTGTGCTCCGAGAGAGTTGTGTTGTTGGCATGAGGTACAGCTACAAGGCTGGAGGGCCAAGCACACAATATGGGGCTTGGCTATAGCACTTGCCGCCCCTCACCACGGCACAGATGTGCATCCTTTGCCCTTGTAGTAAATGCTTGAGCTGCAGCCAGCAGCAGGGAGTTCCCTTTTTCAAGAGGAATCATTCACAGTGTCTCTCTGGTCTAGTGAGAGACCGAGCAAGAAGTTCACAATTTAAGAATCCCGGTGTAGGAGATTAACATTACAAGAACTTGGTTTGCAGGAGTGCAAGTTTCAAACTACAATGTTAAGTAACATGTCAAGGTGAAGGATGAGGAAAGAACTACTACTTGCATCTTTCCCAAAAGTGCTTATTCATATCCTCACGTAAACCTGCCCAGACAATATCTCTTGGGGATTTTTTAATTAACTTTTCTTTTCCCCCCCACCAACTGAAAGTGGTAAAATTGCTTATGATTTAAATACCTAATAAGAGCATGACACATATGATTTCTGGTAAGAAGCTGAGTTTTGCTTTCCAGCTCAAACCACAGGATCTCATTCTGAGCTAAGGACATCACAGGATGGCAGGTGTCACAGACCATGGCTGGTAGAATAAGACCCCATGACGTCACTCAGGTAGGGGGAATATTAGCCCTCCTTGCTAAGGATGCAGCTACTGTTGAAGAAGGCTTACAGGACAATTTGTTGAGTCAAGGAGCTTTGTTTATTTCCAGCCAGAGTCAATAAAGTATTTTAGCCTGGAGTAAAGGATTTTTTAGCATCGGTTTCTTGGACTTTTAGGAAGAATGGTTGAGGGAAAGACCAAGGGAAAGGGAGCTGTCCTGCAGTAAACTGCAGAGATATCAAGAGAGACATTTCTGAGCCAGAAAGAAAGGACTTTTGTTGCAGGAATAATGAGGGTGAAGGACAGAGCAAGTTGGTGAGGAAGAACTGCTCAGTTTAGCAAGAGGAGGACAAAAAGCATGTGGAAACACTGTCTTCTCCTTGAATTTCAAAACCCTGGATTATGCAGCTCCCCCCTAATGTGAGGTAGACACAGTAAATAAATCATATGCAAAGATATTTTATCTTCCTTAGCTGGAATGAACAGCTTACTCTGTTTTTCCCTTTCAACTTGATACAGTTTTCTAGCTCATAACTAGTCATGAACTTTCAGAAATTTTGCCTGGAAACTGTGGGGAAAAGCAGGAGATTCTTGGCAAGGGATGGCACAGTTGCAAAGTGTCTTACCCAGGCTCCCTGAGCAGATCTTTGTTCCTCTGGATGCACTGCCTGCACTGTGGCCAGTGGAGCTGTGACCTTTCTTATGCAAACTGGAAGAGATGAGTTATCCTCCTCATCTACTCTGCCCTGGTGATGCTGCATCTGGAGTCCTGTATCCAGTTCTGGCCTCTACAGTCAAAGAGAGGCAAAGAACTACTGGAGAGAGTCCAGCACAGGGCCACAAAGATTATTAGGGAACTGGACCATCTTCCTTATAAGGAGATGCTCAGGAGAGTTGGGGCTGTTCAGTCTGGTTAAGAGGAGGCTGAAGGGAAAACTCATCAATGCTTATAAATATCTAACAGCACATGTCAGGAGGATGGAACCAGATTCTTTTCAGTGGAGTCCTATGACAGAACAGGAGGTAATGGTGACAAACTGGAAAACAGGAGGTTCAAAATAAACATAAGGAAAAGATTTGTTATGGTGATGTTAACAGAACACTGGAACAGACTGCTCAGAGAGATTGTGGAGTTTTCACCTCTTGAGACATTCAGACCATGTCTAGATGTGTTCTTGTGTGATTTTTCTGTCAGTGGTCTTGCTCCATCAGTAGAGTTGGACAGAATGATCTTCACAGGTTCCCACCAACCTGCACCGTTCTGTGATTCTGTGATTTTTTTACAGAAGGTTTGGGGACACAAAAGAGGAGGGGTATTTCAGTCTTTTGAATATCACCAAGAAAATCTTCCAAAAGCAAGCACAGTAGGTTGGCCCTGGCTGGATATCAGGTATCCACCAAAGCCACTCTATCACTGACTCTTCTCAGCTGGACAGGGGAGAGAAAATATGATGAAAGTCTACAGCTGAGACAAGGACAGGGAGAGACCACTCATCAATTTCTGTTACGGGCAAAACAGACTTGACTTGGGGAAAAATGTTTTATTATTTACTTTATTTATTACAAATAAAATCAGAGTAGGAGAGTGAGAAATAAAAAAAACCCTTAAAATACCTTATTTCCTCCTCATTTCTTCTCAGGCTGAACTTCACCCTAGCCTCATCCCCTCTCAGCATCACAGAAGGACAGGGAATGGTGGTTGAAGTCAGTTAATCACTGGTTGACTCTGCCACTTATTCTTCCTCATTGGGGCACTCCTCACACTCTTTCCTTGCCTGACATGGGTCCCTTCCCTGGGGTTCCATCTTTCAGGAAAAGACTGCTCTAGCATGGGTTCCCCAAGGGATTGTAAATCTTGCCAAGTATGGGCTCCTCTCTCTGCAAGTTCTGCCAGGACCCTGCTCCAGCAAAGGCTTCCCCCAGAGTGACAGCTTCCTTTGGGCATCCATCTGTTCCAACATGAGACCCTCCATGGGCTGCAGGGCAACCCTTGTTACAGTGCTTGGAGCACTCTTTCTTCACTGACTTTGGTGTCTGCAGAGTTGTTACTCTCACATATTCTTACTCTTCTCTCCAGCTGCAATGGTGCAGGTTTTTACGCCTTTTGTAAATACATTATCCCAGAAGTGCTACCATAGAATCATAGAATCATAGAATCATAGA
>VXBP01001792.1:61145-96221 GCA_013400115.1 Rhinopomastus cyanomelas | reverse complement strand
AAACTTGAGGCCAGTCTAAGAAACCAAGTTACCAGGTTAGGGTACGAGCAAGGTGAAAGATTGGCCAATCTAATTCCCACAGCACAGCTCAGGAAGGCACAACAGGTAAGGGCTTGATGACAGCTGGTAGGCAAAGCAGAGGAGAGTCCACTCAGGCTTGATACTTGTACACTGTCTTTTGTCTCAGAATTCTGATCCCAGTGTGTCTCTTTGCATCAGGTGAGAGTTGGCTATGAGCCCAGGCAGCCCAAGTCCCAGGAGATGGGGGATGAGGATGAAGGGCCTCTTAGTTCACCAGGACGTGGATGAAATGTATGTCTTCATAACTTTCCAGTCTCTTCCTGGGGTGAAATGGACAGAGAGGGACTGGCAAAGTTCACATACATTTCTTTGGGTCACTAGATTTAAGAACCTCAGAAGTGAAAGTGTAAAAAAACTGCATGGAGATGGTACTTACTACTCACACAGAAGTCACTGCTATGAAAATGTAACTGAGTTCAAGGAAAGACCAGGCAAGTCAGAGAAATCCATTAATAGTTAGTAAGCACAGAGAAAATGCAACCAGCTGAAGAAATCCCCAAGCTGAAGACAGGTTAGGAGGTTGCTCCAGAGAAGCATCCTATTTGCTTTTCCTGTCTTTGCTGATCCCTGTCTATCGTTTACAGCCACTGCTGGGGACAGGATACTGAGTTTGAGGCTTAGTCTGACCCAGGATAGGTGCTTTGATTAATTTTTTAGTCACAGTAAAGTATCAGTTTCACCTCTTTTATATTAAGAAAGATTCAGACACTCTACACAGTTACCAGAGGCACAAACCTCAGTAAATGTCTCAACCAAAGTTAATGTTCCTTAACTCGTCATATAAAGACCATTCTCTCAGAGTCCTGATGCTATGTAGGATTAATCCGGCTCTTAATATCATTTCCAATCTTACTGCAAAAACAAGGCAGTAAAAATGTAATTGTAAAGTCTTTATCTATTACAGAACTACACATGGAAGTTTAAATACCTTATTTCTCAAACAACTGTGAAACTGGATACCTGGAACTGTAAAAGCTGATCAGAGAAGACATCTAACGGTAGTCTTAATAAGAACAAATCTTAAATATATAAATAAATTATTCTTCCTACAGACAAATGTTCTACTTTCTTGCACAAGTCATCGGATCAGGTCGTGTTTCTTTTGCAGAGATACTTCTGTATGCTGGAGACATACATTACATTATCTCTTGTATAGTACAGGCAAGTTCTAAACAGGCATGGCCCTGTGATTTATCACAGAGCCCCTTTCTCTTATTGCTTTGACTGAAAAGGCAGGTACATAATTTATTCCTACCCAGTTAAACAACCTTCAATAGGAACAGGCAAAACAAAGCTCTAGACAATTCAAACATCCCTTCAAACAGCCTAGTAGAGCATGTCCCAGCTGAAGCTGTCTGAACCCAGTTGGTCAGAAGACACCAGAAGGTATCCTCAAAAAAAGTAACAGCATAGGCATGCACAAACAGGCAAGGCAACCACATGAGGGGAAATACAAACACTGAATTAATATTCCAAGCTTTTCCCAATCTTTGTTTGATTGTAAGTTATTGCAATACAGCCAAAGATGGCCTTGGATCTTTTACGCCAAAAACATACAATAGTCCTGTGGGCATTTAAGCACCACAGCAAAATGTGAAACAAAACAAATCAATCTGTTTTCAACTGATTAAAACTGATTCTAGGCAAGAAGTGCAACCCCAGGCATATGATAATTAAGCAGTAATTTTCTTTTCAGTATGGGTAATGCATCTATATGTAGGGATGTGGGTTTGCACGCACATGCAAAGTTGTAGCAAATGTAATTTATATCCCTCATGTCATGAGGATTCTGTTATTATTTTAACAAGAGCATTTGGTTTTCCTTATTTCAATTGTTTAATTGGAACAAACATGACCTGTAGCCTCATTTACAAAAATCATAAGCTCCTGGTTTGGTAGACTGTTCACTCAAATCATATTTAAACTCTGAAGAAGTATGAGGACCCAGGCAGTCCAGGAGACATTTGTACAAATAAGAGGTTTGCAGAGAGGTGGGAGGAAAAGAAAGTGCATGATTTGTGTGGGATTTCAGTTGTTCTGTGGCTTGAAGGGACAGCAAGCATGGTGGGGACTGCAAAGAGGGTCATGGATATGGCAGCACCATGCAACCTTTGTCCTCTTTTAGGGGCTTCTCTTGCTGGACATACAAGGCAGATGCAGTGATAACAAGCTGGTATGGTTTGGTCTTGTGTGCATGCCCAGGTTTGGGACTGAGAGGCTCAGAACAGAACGGTTCACCTGCAAGCAGATCATCTGCAGTGATGCCGCAAGCATCACTGGGCAATGTGATCTCCTTTGACATTGCCCAGAAAGTCTGTGATGAAAGAGTTAAAGAAATCCATAGCACGTTGCATGGCTTACAAACAAAAGCCAAAGTAAACAAAAAGCAATAACTTATCCCTCAGAAGTCATCGATTTCCCCTATTCTCACACCAAGTGCTGCAGTCAGGAATGTGTCTGTGCAGCCAGCACCAGGAAATCCTGACTCCCCGGTGTCCAAAGCTCAAAGGGATCATTAACTGCAGCAGAATAGCACACGGGCTATGTGGGAATGAGGTACACAGGGCAGAAGAAACAGTGCTGAAAGGACAATAGATGAAAGAGGGCCTCAAGCTAATTCCTATACTTCTTTCACTCCAAGAAAGCGAGCCACAACTTCACAGGGCAATAGGCAGAGAGAAATGTGAAACAACATGTCAGGATGCTGAGAGCTTAATTTGTAGGGCATTGGTTTTATGTGGTTATAAGCTGTTAGAATAATGAAGAGAAATTTAACTTTAAGGGAATTTTAGCTAATTACAGGAACATGCCACCAAAGCTTCTAACTGACTTTGCTCTGGGAATCTTTTCCAAGTTGCTGAACCCAATGTCACAGCACAGTGACAGGGCTGCCTTCCTGCTTGCGCACAGTAAGCAAGTAACTTAATTGAACACAAGTAATACAGGAAGCCTCCTTAAACTATTCAGGGGACATTTTGTCTTCCTGAAAAGGAAGATGCTGAAGAAAAACAAAAATTGCATAAATTCTTGATTTAATGCTCCTTGTAAAAGCTGTTGTTAAGAACTGGGTAAACAAACTTGTTTCCCCGGTATCATGACTGTAATGGGAAGCGAATGGATTAGTTTGAATTAATTTGTGACAGAACATTTGAAAAATACACCGAGGACTTCAGCCATGCAGATGGAGAGTTTTTCAAAGCAGAACTCTGGTAGCCGTGTTGCCTTGGCTATTCAAACCTAAATATTTTTAAGGACATTTCAGGACATCTGGTTGAAACACCTGACTGAAGACCTGCAGCTGTCACAGAGGTAAGGCTGCCCAACACCTTTCAAGAGTGAAGGTGAAAGTCAGTTTCATTTTAATTAAGTAGGCTAACAGAGAGGATACAGAAATGAAATAAAAATACCAAAGGGCAGAGCCACTAGGATGTCCTGGCCTCTTGATTTGGTAGATAAACAATACAAATTTAAAATAAATGCTTCTGGGTTTGCTTATTTGGACTTAGCAAATCTCTAAGCATTTGGACCTAGCAGCTATCCAACACAGGCCAAGGAGACAACAGGGAGACAACAAGGCTGGATGCAAAATTCACAACAGGATATACATGTTTAAAACGCAGGTGCTGCGTCTGATTGACCAGGGACATAGACTGGGTTATTACAGACAAATTCCTTAACTCATTGTACAGCTGCAGATGAGAGGTCCTTTAAAGCTGATACCAAAATAGGACACTTTTTAATTTAAAGACACAGTTTTTAAATTGATCAATTTGAAATATGCTTTTAGAGATGAATCTCATTATATTGCTTTCCCAGATCTGTCTCACTATGTCCCTCAGATACTTTATTTATACAGGTCAATGGAAATCACTTGTTATCCAAGACATCCTCCCAAGGTCCACCATGACTACCCAGGTTGCTTATGAGCCATCTGTGGCTTTGAGGTGACAGTTTGCAGAGCTGTCTACAGACATTTTGTAGTAAAACTTCATTTTCTCTAGACTGGCTACAGGAGCAAAAACAAATACACACGGACCTTTTAAGCTACGTGCAGGCATGTTCTACATGTGCCCCAGGAGAAGGCAGAGTGCTTGTGGTTATACTTTACCCTCAGGTTTTCCCAGCCTTCGCCTTGTCTTCTAGAACAACCAGATGCACTGGGGATTAGTAGGTATTATTCCTCATTCCCTTCATGATGCTCCTCTTTACTAGCTGTACACAACAGGGCACCCAAACCTTACACTCATCTTCACTCACTTCTCCTGTTTTTAGTTTAGTTTCACTTTATTTAAACTAAAGTCCAGACTTTCCTAGGTAGGACCTGACAAATCTAGGCACCAAATCCTTGCTCCTCAGCTGAATTGCAGATGCATCTTAACATACACATCACCTCAGGTCACATTTCCTCTGCTGCTTTCCGTTTGGAAAGTTTCCAGCTCAAGAGCAGTGGTGCTATCACAAACAAATACCTATGCTTGAGGTCTCACAGCCTGTGACCTGTTGTGGTTGTCGCTGACTGCTTGCTGCTCCTTGTGGCTACTCTTCTCTATGACCAAAGCACAGTCCTTGGATTTTTTTGTTTGTTTATTGGTTTGCTCTGTTTTCAGAGAAGACAGCATAGCGGTGCTTCCTTACCCCACCTGCAGAACAAGAAAATATCAAATATCTCACTGCAGAGGGGACAGAGATCAGTGTTAGTCCAGTGCTTAGAGAGGCTGAACAGGTTCAATGCCACAGCTCTTCCATGGTGTTCTGAGCAAAATCAGTCTGGCAGTTCACACATCACCCTGCAAACAGCTGTGTTCATTGGCATGCTTGCCTGTTTATTTAGGTGTGACAAGATTCCATTGTTAGCCGGATCAAACCTGCCTCATTATGCTCATTCCCAGCACCGCCTAAGTGGTTTTGTAGACAAATCCTAGAGATGCAGTGTACTGAGGGGATTAATAGCACTAACCCAAAACTTTTCCTAGACGTCCATGTGAGAAAGAAATACCGGTAATGACCTTACAGACTCATGATACAGTTAAGAGGCATTCAGAGTGTGGGGGGACTTAGCACTCCATGCAGCAGAGGAAGATTTTAAACTGGTTTTAGTTTCTGGAGACACAAGTTACTTGCTCTAGAGCAAAATAGTTGCAGACTACAGAGAAGGGTGGTTGAGCATGGCAGGAAAAACAGCCTACATGGGATGACCCTTCTCTGCATCACCTTATCATCTTTAATCTGCAGACTGTTTGATTCTTGTTTAACTGTGCTTATCACCTGCAACATCCTGAGTGATAACACAGGTCTCTCACTTTGGGAATTCAGTGTTCAAGAGCTTGCAACATCTACAGCAGGGACAGCCACAACAGATCTTAACTATCTGGAAAAAAAATGAAAATCATTTAGGTGCTTACTAGTAAGAATCTGTGGTTGCTTTCATAATAATGTCAAGACCTTGATAAAAATGTAAACTAGCTATGGAGGCTAGAGCTGAAAAGGAGGAAGATGTATGTGCAGAGCTTCAGACAGGCTTCCAGCACTATCATAGAATTATAGAATCATTAAGGATTGGAAGGGACCTCAAAAGATCATCTAGTCCAATCCCCCCGCAACAGCAGGATCACCTAGACAAAGTCACACAGGAACACATCCAAGCAGGTCTTGAACATCTCCAATGAAGGAGACTCTACAACCTCTCTGGGCAGCCTGTTCCAGTGCTCCGTCACGCTCACTGGAAAGAAGTTCCTCCTCAAATTGATGTGGAACCTACTATGTTCTAGCTTACAACCATTGCCCCTCGTCCTATTACTAGATCAGAACCTTCCAGGAGATGCTGTATTTCTAAACCATCTGAAAGGGCCAATGTACTTTTACTGGTGATTGTGTTCCTGACACATGGACATATTTCAGACTGAGGCCCCAGATGTTCTCTTTCATTGTTACTACTCCCAAATGCTAAAGGGACTCATTCTCCCTCACCTGAGCACTACACAGCATAGCACTCAGAGAAATGAGGTGCCTCTGACCAATCCTATGAAAGCTTGCCTCTGAGATGTTCCTAGGAGCAAGGCCTGGGTTTTGCACAGCTGTTCAACTGGCTTGAGAAGTGATCTATTGATGGAGACACGCAGGCTCCCTGCCTCTTACAGAACAGTAGCCCTGAAACAGAACAGCTGTCTACCTTTTGGGATAAGAAATGCATGGCTCCAATACATAGCCCCATGTTAGAGCACAGGTTATACTTGTATCTGACTGCAGTTTATCTCCTTGGCCCTTGAAGTCTTGCTGGTCTTGCCACACATGCCTGGCTACTCAGGTAACTTCTACCTGAGTTTCTTGCACTTGGATGCTTGGTTTAGTGCTTCATTTTTGTAGCTGGGAAAATACACCCTTATCCTTTCCACTCTTGCAGGTTTTCAAGACTTGACTACTCAGGTCCCCAGGCAAGCTGATCTAACTAGGTCTGCTTAGAAAGGAGGTTAAAATAGGTAGCATTTGAAGGTGCCATCATACCTAAGTCATTCTTTGCCTGTGGTGCATGAAACAAAGATCTAAGAGGACTGGTATCAAATCAAGGACATGATAAAGGATGGAGTTAAACATGTGACAGAAAAGTGTAAGTCAGCCCTGAAATAAAATTGGGAGAAATGGCAGTTGGGTGGTGGAACCACCAGAGAGAGGCTTTGCAGGCCATTTGGTGCTAAAAAGCATAAGGACAGTCTGTGATAGAATCACAGAAACGTCTATGTTAAAAAACATGTCCAAGATCATCAAATCCAACCATTAACTTAAGTACCAAGCTCACTGCTAAACCATGTCCCTAAGCTCCACATCTCTTGGGTCCCTTCCAACCCCTAACATCCTATGATCCTATGATGATCTACGTTATTTTTAAATAAGTCCAGGGATGACAACCCAATTCCCTCTCTGGGCAGGCTGTTCTGATGCCTGATGACCCTTTTGCTGAAGAAGTTTTTCTTAATGTCTAATCTAAACTTCTCCTGGTGCAAATTTAGTTCATTTCATCTTATCTTGTCATTTACTATATGTGAGAAGAGACTAACACCCACCTCTCTACAACCTCCTTTGTACTTGTGGACAGCAATAAGGTCATCTTTCAGTCTCCTTTTCTCTAGACTAACAGCTCCAGCTCCCTCAACAGCTCCTCATAAGGCTTGTTCTCCAAATTGTTTCTCAATATTACTGCCCTTCTCTGGACCTGCTCCAGCACCTCAATATCTTTCTTGTATTGTGGTGCCCAAAACTGAACCCAGTACTTGAGCTGTGGCCTCCCCAGTGCCAAGTATGATGCACCTGGTGACCCTGGCAGAGCCAATCAGTAACAGGCAGGAAGTTTAAAAAGCAATTTGAGTATTTGAAGAAATAACCTGAGCATGAATGCAGGCAGGACATAGGAAAAGGAATTTAAAAAATTATCTTTAGCAAGTTCATCAGCAGAATGTGTATAAATTTAACACTATACTTGCCAAGACTCAAGGTAATATGTAATAAACAGCACGGTCCACTCCTTTGACACAGGAGAAAATTAGACAGGTAGGGATAAGACTTTGTATACAGTTGACTTCATTTGTTCATACTTTCACCAGCACATACGAAAGGTATTTGCCCACTTTCCTTACTAAGTACAATCCCACATCTGATATTATCAACACTAGAAGAGAAAGAAATATTACTTACATTGTATGATCAGGTAAGGTTCATGGTTTTTTTGGACAGAGACAGGGTGCAAAACCCATTAGTGAAATCTGTGAGTGACTTCATTAAGAAAACAAAGATTTACAAAAGAACACATGGGTGACTACTGGAGGAGTGCAGATGTACACTCTCAGGGCCACTTGGGCATGGGACACAGGGAAATTTTATGTGAAGGCTTTTTGTTTTGTTTCTAACAAGCAGTAATTCCATAAGTGGAAATCATGTTTATGACCCTTTTCATAATCCTTTAAAGCCACTTGTTATTGTTGGACACTAAATAGGATTTTGGCAAATAAGTGACAAAGGAAGAAGCTTAACCGTCAGTAAAAAACTTTGCAAGAACATAATAAACCATATATACCTTGTGACAGTTGATGTCTTGAAATACGTTATTTCAAGCACAATTCCAGGCAGCAACCATCTGCACTGACAGCTGTGTTAATTCACTTGCATCTAGATGAAGACAACGACATCAGACCTTTAACTTAAATTTAGAACTTAAATCTTTCCAAAGTCAACATTAACCAACCTCTTGCTGAAATGAGCAGGCACAGAGCCATGATTGCTTATTCACACAACTACATTCAGCTCCTGCTGAAGATAATGGAATTGAGATTTTTCACACACAGCTGATGTCTGATGGATTGAGGATGGTATATGAAACCCGATGACTTTGAATCTCGTTGATTTATCATCTCGTTAATGCTTTCGAGATCTAGTTGTGACAACTGACACCTCTGTATTGCTTGCCCATTTCACATCGACCTTTTAGACATGTATTTTTATAGATTACTCCAGTGTAATCACACTATATATTGAATGTGAGAATATATTCTTGAAATTCATTCCTGGACAACGGCTTTCCCTGAAAAGGTGTGCAATGGGCTGGCTTCTTCAGTTATTTCCTTACACCAAGCTTCATAAACTGGGGATGAGGCTCTGAAATCAGGTACTTCTTCACTGCAGGATATATACTTGGTCATCAGCAAAGGCAAGCTTGTGGAAGCCCACCTAGCACATCTTTCTACAGGTCTCACCTATTCTAGCACTCTGTTAACCACTCAGTGGATAGTATTCTGGATTGTGCATTGACAGTCCTTGTACCTTGCCTGCTAACATCCCTCTGCCCTTTTCGAGGAGTTGTTTCAGGGAATGTAAAGTAAGAATATGGTTGTCCAGCTCAAAGTACCAGCACAAAGCACCCCAGCCATTCCAGAGCATTGCATTTGGCACATAGGGAACCAGGATGACAGGCATAATGCAGTAACTTGTGACCCACTGTATTTTCCATTGGATTATAATAAACTGAAATATCATCAAAATCTCCGAATTGAACTTCCTGTTTCTTTGTTCTTCTCCTTAAGGTCTCACATATTTCAATGCATTCTAGTCACAAAGTGTGGGAGATTAGGGTGAGAAACATGGAAGTGAGGTAGTTTCCTCCTTCCTCAAAACTACAGCTGACTCAAAAGCTGTCATGCTTTTTACAACAAAAAATGCATTCATCATAACCCAGGCATAATGCCTTTGCATGCTGGATTTTCCCCTCCAAGCAACTGTGCTGAGAGACTCTTCTCCGCTTTGTAGTTCTACTTCTGGTGTTATCCATAATCTGAACAATACCACGGGTTTATCTCAAATTATCTCTGGTATTATCAACCTACATTCCTTGACCACTCAAGAAGGACAGATACCTGATTAGAACAACCAGTTGATTGTTCTGCTCCAGACTGCGGTGACTATGCACAGGTCTGGGTGAGGGGGTTGTCCCTACATAGTCCTAATCTGCAGCTTTCCTTTGTCTAAGATTCTTCCTCTCATCCCAAATAAACAACCCATCCTGCTTCAAATTTTCCGTATTTTACAGTCTTATTTTACAGTCTTGTTTTCAATTTTGGCCTTTGTCAGCAACTCTACCCTGCTTTTACAATCTTTCAACATTATTCAATTAAGTGCTCCCAATGACTCACTTCTGTCTCTAATCCACTAATGTTTTATTAATTTAACCCTAGGTTGGCCTGGGTGTGTGCTTTTCTTCATGTACAGCAGTTTTTCTCATTGCTACCTTGTTAGATGCCCTCCAGTCAATTCTCAATGCACAGGAACTCCATATACGTAGAAATAAGATTCAGCAAGAGGCTACAGCTAGTGGGAGGCTGGACTCGATCTTTCTATTATGAGTCTTCCCACCCAAATTTCAGTGTTTTCTGCATGACACAGTTTATGTAAGGCTGCTTTCTGTCTGATATTCTGCATTTGAGACCTCTGATATGTAGCACCATCCAGTTTTTGAACCGTAACTTTGTGTAGCCATTCTGTTGTCTTAGGTGTACTTGCTCATGCTCAGAAAAGACCTCACAGGAATTAATAAAACCTAAGATTTCAATGAAAAAATAAGTTCTACAAAATTGGTAGCTCTACCATTCTAATGTCAGTATGGCATGCTTTTGGACTGAGCTGCTCCTTACACTCACAACCTGTCTGCCAAGGAATAGACTTACCAAAACTTTTCCACCGCTAGATCATGCAACTCAAAACTTCCAATGAGCTGTGTCCTTTCCTGCCACCACATAGTTATTCTTTTGTTGGTTCCAGGCTGGAGAGTTGGTGGAATGCGTTCTTGCAAAATCTAGTCTTAAAACCATTGAGCTTTGTACAGACTATTGGATCAGTTCTGCATCCTAATTCCAGAACAGGGGGCAGATGGCAGAAATCTAAGTGTGCTCTAAGAGAAAATACTGGAATGTCATAAGAAGCAATAATGAGTAAAATTTGTTTTCATAGTGAAACATTTAACATGCATGACATATGCTACACAATTACTCACATTCTTAAAATGCAATGGGTAAATGCTTCCAGCAGGCATCGTCTTCCAACAATCCTTTCAAGTTGATGCCAAAGGAAAAAAAAAAAAGAAGCCAGTAAAATTTCTACAGAACATACCAGTATTGTCTCCAAAGGTATCAGACATTCTTTCATGAAAACCAAAGTCAGGTTAAAAGAGGGGCACCAAAACACATTTTATCTAAGGGTGGGGATAAGTAAGTGAATTATGTAACATCACTGTTTCAAGTAAGATACCATTTCCTTTTGAGAGGGGCTGTGAGTGAGTGCTTCCAAACATTTTTCTGTACTTACAATTCAAATTAAGCTTAGGCTATCTTCAGATTTGATCATACATAACGTAAGAGAGGACCCCAAATGTCTGCGTGCTCACAGACAAGCGTAAAAGCCTCAATGGTCAATCATCAATACCTCACAGTATCCTGTTCGCGTACCTGGCAAAACCAAAATCTGCCAAAATGTTTAGCCAAGGTGCTTACGTCCTACAGTTGCATAACTAAATGCAAGAAAGAGGAACATCTGCTTTCTGGTTATGTTGATATTACTGGTCTCATTCCTCTTGTATGCACTGCTCTAAGTAATCCTAGTAAGCCATCCTAAACGCTTTCTAGTCCATAAGCTGCCACATCTTTCTTGTTCGATTACATCTTCAGCCAGTACCTCTGTACCTTTTATTCCAGGCAGTTATAAAAGAAATTCACTCCAATATTTTTGCTCTAAGGGGCTTGTGCCAACTTAACACTGCTGTTATTGCCCAACAGCTGTATTCTTCTACGTCTAACCCAGCACAAAATTTTAGCATTTATTATGAAATGCCTGGCATATGACAGACACCAACTCAAATTAACAATAGTTTTCAGTCTTCAGGCTGGGATCACAGCTAAGTTTTACAAGTGAAAACAAACTTTCAGCTATTGCCCAATTTAACTGCATGTATTTCTGGGCAGCAGCAGTGATTTCAGATGGCACCTTGACAATATCTCAGACGCCTGGACCAGGAAGCTTCAAAATGTGGGCACACAGTTGCCAAAGTAGTAGGTGCAGCCAAGATTGTAACAGACCATCTAATAAGACAGCTGCCTTCGATACACACACAAGTACACAAAAGTAGGCAGTGATGTGGATGTCATTAACAGGGCAGGTACCAGGAATCTGGAGACTGCAGGGCTTCCTATACATTCGACTCTTAAATTCATGTAGCCAAAGTATTCTCAGATTCTTAGTTCTGCATAATTTTCATAGTTTTTTCACAAGTCTTGTGCTTCAAGCTGGTGATGTCTTTGCTTACTGATATATTACTTTGTCTATTTTTCCAAGGAAGCTTTATTCTCCTTTTCTATCTTTTCCACTTGCGTTGTCTTAATTGGCTCAGCCTTCTCATCATTTGAGGTATCAGCCACGGTTGCTACCTATGAAGCACAGCAGCAAAAATTTCACTTACCTACCCTTACAGTTGAACACTGGTGAATTCCATGGAATTAAATCATCTTTGTTCCATCCACTGGTCTTTCCCATGTGGAAGAGTCGGGCACCAAAATGGCTGCCATATCAATTGCTTTTTTGCTGCATTTCTTCCTTTGAAGGAGCACCTCTCATGAGCAGCAGCATGTTTACAGATTGCCTTGAAGGTCAGATGCAAGTGATCTGGACAGACATTGTCAGACATCTGGTTTTTTCACAGAAGCATACTGAAGCCATCCACATATGTCATAGATGGGACCACACAGTGTATCTCAAATCCCACTTAAGAGTAATATTAACCTACATTAATATGTGCTGAGGTCAATAATTAGAAAGATGCATTGTCTGTGATATTAAAGCGCAGTAAAAGAGCATTATCTCACGTGATAAACAGTTGGGCTAGACTATCCGTCAGTCTTATTAGTACTGTTCTCAATGACACGCCAAAAATGTTGGAGAAATCCAATGTTTGTAATTTTGCTTTAGCTTTTCTCACTGTAATAATGCCATAGAACATTTCTGCAATTCATCCTCATTATATACTAAATTGCTACGTAAGTTACTCCCTGTGAACATCCACAGTGTTCATGAATACCAATGGCCTGTACTGCAGCAGTTCATCCCTAATTGCTCAAAGAATGAGCAGGAAAATGTTTAGAACCAAATAGAACCAAATGTTTAGAACCAAACAGAACCAAATGTTTAGAACCAAACAATCTTTGCTGAAAACTAGATTTCTATTTCATTGTTAAAAGAGTCAGAGATAACAAGACAAAAGACATACAAAAATGCTGAGAGCATTGTCCACAGGAACTTAGGGTCAGCATGCTTCAGACCTGTGTGTCTTTTTTTGGATCTTTAACTCTTCCTCCCTGCACATTTTCTCCTTTATGAAGTGCAAGATTCTTCACAAAGGAACTGTCTTTTATTTCATATAAGAAATGTGCCTATTGTGCCCTAAGTCCACTATCTAGCTTGAGACCTCTAGCCATAAAGAAATAAAAATATTATTACTAAGAATAATATAATAGTGAGCTGCCCTTAGAAACCTCTTCAATGCCATATGCCCCACTGTGTGTCCTGTTTTTGTCCTCTATGTGAGGACCAATGAGTAGGCCTATGAAAGAAGATGCTTGATTCTGGGTTACCTGCAGACACTAGTTTGCTATTCTAACCAAGTTCTGGGAATAGCAGTACATTTTTCATCCTGGAGAAACAAGACACAATAATATAGATATTAATCAAATCTGGTATTGTGTTCTCATCTTAGGTGAGCCTGAAACAATTTTCCACACTAAAAGAAAACAGATAATTAATAAAGAAAGCTTTTCTAAGGCTTTCTTTATTTATTATTAGTCTGAATTTTATTATTAATCTGAAAAACATCCTATAAGGTTACAAAGTGAAACACCGTGTGTTTTGATAATGACGCATGAATTGTTTGTAATTACTGTTTATTTTCAGTACCATGGACCACAGAGCATGCAACAGATAACAGTGATCTGATCTGCTTTTCTCACAAAACTTAGTTGCATATTCATCCAAAAACACCACATGCCAATTCTTCTGTGTTTGTCATAGTAACCAGTCGAATGCCATCTCAGCTGAAGTGAGGTGTCCTACAAAGACTGGAATGTATCACTCGACTCAAAAAAATAAGGGGTTGTAAGGCCAGCATGTTCACTGTTTTTGAAAGGAAAAGCATCGTGTTTTAAAGCATTCAATACATGCAGGAAGAATACTTCAGGATGCCTGTCCTGGGTTTTTTTTGTTTCCCTTACTGCACTGCATACAGCCCCATCTTGTTATTTCCCCTTTTTTTCATATCCTAAGCATGGTTTCCCTGCTCTAGATACATTCCATCACAATGGAGAAAATACTTTGTCCTACACTGTGTAATTTCCTCTGAAATGCCCTTTCTTGATGGAGCAAAGAGCCTGTTCCTGCCAGCCAGCAAAAAGAACCATTTTGCAGCAGTCATGTGCTGATGGAGTGCTGCTTCGTTCAGAGTATTTTCATCCAGGAGGAGAATTGGTGTTACCAGAGGGAAAATAGCCTCCAGAATGACACCTGTGAGCTCAGAGGAGCTCTCATTTCCCATTCCAGCTAGAGAAAATCAGCTGACAGTAACATTATAATGCCCTGTCATGCAGCAATTCTCAGCCAGGCCTGGTCCAAGGACACGCCTCTACATGTGAGAGATTCTAGCTTGTACAACTCTAAGCAACAGTGAGGCTGAGCATTGCCTGCAGATTATTGAGCAGCCTCAGATGGATCTACATAGATAAGTTTATTTATTATTTACTCTCCCAAGCAACAAGAGCAGAACCATTCTCCAAGGCTTTATAGCACACTACAGTGAACACTTGGAGCTAAGATTTTAACTGCTTCACTAAGTTCAGGGCAAGGGATTATCATGTCCTAAAATTCAGCCTGTAGAGATCTTAATAGATCATTGAATTCTGTGGTGTTCCGAAATCCCCTCCTTCTCTTAGGTCTTTGCTGCATGACAGCTGCACACAACGAAATGATCCAACAGCACACCTAACTTCAGCCCTTTCTTCACTTGGGTTGTCCTGGAGTGCCAGTGCTCAGCCTCTCACTCAGGTGGTTTGAGTGATCATTAACATAAAGTGACAGACGAATTTAAGTGGAAACAGTATTCAAAGTAAGAGGTAATTATAAGCTTAAACGAACTCTGTAGAGAGCAGGGGGATTGGACTAGATGATCTTTTGAGGCCCTTCCAATCCCTATTGATTCTATGATTCTATGTCAGGAGCTCAATGCCCTTTTCACACAGATTCACAGATTGGAAGGGACCTCGAAAGATCATCTAAGTCCAACCCGTGCTGCTGAAGCATCCCGTAAGCCTACAACATCTGGTGTGCCCAGACTGTCTCCCATCCAAGTACAAACCAGGCCCAACCCTGCCTGGCTAATCCAACATTCTGTCTCTGTGTCTCTTCACCCACTCGTCTGGGCTTTTATTAACACAAAAATGAGTAGCACGTGTTCTGCCACGTGATTGTATTTCAAGGGACATAGCGGCTTTATCTGGGCGTATCATCAAAGCTGATCTGAGTTACAAGGCACTCACGAGTCTGGCCCTGACCTCCCTCACGGAAGATCAAGTTGGCCATTGAGGTCCATGAGCCATGCTGGCTGCCCTCCAGTGGCAAGAGCTCCAGTGATGGAGCTCTGGGACTTGAAACATAGAGGCATAGACTGCCTTAGGTTAGGAAAGACCTCAGAGACCATCTAGTTACAATACCCCTGCCACAGGCAGAGACACCTCTCTCTAGGTCTGGTTGCTGAGAGCCCCATCCAACCTGAACCCCCATGGAGGGGGCATCTACAATGTCCTCGGGCAGCCTGTTCCAGTGGCTCTCCATCCTCACAGTGAGGAATTTCTTCCTTAGATCCAATCTCAATCTGCCCTCTTCTAGCTTGAAGCTATTCTTCCTTGTTCTATCACTACAGTCCTTTGTAAAAAGTCTGTCTCCAGCTTCCTAAAGGCTGGAAGGCTGATGTAAGATCCCCTTGGAGTCTTCTCTTTTCCTAGATGAGGAGACAGAACTCCTCAGCAAGTCCTCATAGGAGAGGGGCTCTAGCCCTCTGGTCATCCCTGTGACCTCTAAACCAGACATAGTTCCATGTCCTTCTTATACTGGGGACTCTGGAACTGGATGCAGTTCCCCGGGTGAGGTCTCACAGGAGCAGAGTAGATGGGGAGAATCACCTCCCTTGACCTGCTGGTGACAACTCTTATGATCCAGGCTGAGATACAGCGGGCCTTCTGGGCTGCACTCACACATTGCTGGCTCATGTCAACCTTCTCATGTACCAACATTCCCAACTCCTTCTCCTCAGGACTGTTCTCAGTCTTTTCACCATCCAGCAAGTATTTGTGCTTGGGATTGCTGTGACCCAGATACAGAACTTTGCACTTAGACTTGTTGGACATCATGCAGTTTGCATGGCCCAGTTCTCAAGCCTGTCAAAGTCTTTCTGGATTGCCTCCCTTCTCTCCAGCTTGCTGAACACACCACACAGCTTTGGTGTCATCACCAGATTTGCTGAGGGTGCACTCAATGCCTTTGTCCACGTTGCTGACAATGTTAAACAGCACCAGACCTGAAGCAGACCCCTGAGAAACACCACTTGTAGCCAACCTCCACTTGGTTATTGAGCCCTATCTCCATGATGCTAATGGCCCTACAACCACTCACAATCTCCAAGTGTCTGGAATTCCTTTGTGATATTTCTCCTGTCCTACCCTGTCTATTTACATGACTGCAGAAGCCCTTTGCTCCTCTCCATAGGTCTGAGAGCCCAAATCTCCCCCATTTATTTCCCATGTTAGGTGCACAAGTGCTGACGCACATTAGCTGGCCTCCAGCCTCTCCCCCAGCAATGACACACAATGCCCATATCTAGTGAGCCCAGCTGTATCCCCTTCCCCTTTAGACCCTAGTTTAAAGCTCTCTCTATGGCGAAAAATGAATAGAGAGCAAAGGCAGAACTTACTCAAGGCTTCACCAGAGGTTGGTTTGCACTATGAGTTTCACCAGTTTAGCTGCACAGTGTCATAACCTTCACAGGCTGGTGAGCATTGAATTAATCCAGAATCACAGGCAGCTATAATTATATCCCAACACACTAGAGCTGTGCTAGTATGATGTCCCGCATCTGGTAAAACATACACTTTCTAACCAAGTTTGGACTGAGGAAGATGCCAGAACAAGGGAATCATCTTTAAGACTCTCACTTTCAGCTATAGCTAAGGAACAAATTCTCCCTGTAGAACCTGTGCAGTAGCCAGAATATGAGATTCAGTCCTACATCTGTTTGGCACCTTTCAATAACAAATACATTCCACTTGCTATCTGCCACTATCTTGCTATTTGACAGGAACTCTTGAAAACAAGTAAAACAAACACTCCAACAATACAGAACAACGTAATTTTTGGCAGGTCCTTCTTAATCAAACAGATCTAGGTCTGCAGGCAGCGAGCCCTGTGTGACAACTGGACATTTCATAGAATTAGAACGCACATGCAGGGAAGCTCCAGCTTGCATGCTGCATTAGGACAGATTGAATCAGTTGTCACTTGGAAACGATAACAATGGAGAAACGTCTGGAGACACAGGTGCAGAGAGAGGGCTGACAGAGGCTTCCACTGCAGTGGTAAATCTAGGGGAGAAACAGATGCCTAACCCCACCCTGTGATGTGACTCAAGCCAGACTGTGTCTCCTTTTTCAGAAAACCTTTCAGACAGGGTACATAGTGGGAACTGCCCAGCACAGTGACAGAGATGACAGAGGAAACAACGGATTTCTGGGCAAGTTTCTTGTCTTCTGCTCCCAAAAACCATTCCTCTGTCTCTGCTTCTTCTACGCTCCTGCCTCATCACTGGCAGGAGGTACTAAAGGGGAAACAGCAGGACGTAGTGGGTGACCTGTTGAATGGCCTGATCTTTCCCACAGGAAGGTGTTTCACCAGAAAGAAGTTATGTCAGTGGCTTTAGTTTCTCCATTCAATGAAATTGAAGAGAGTACCCTTCTTCCCTCACCATCATCCAGCAAAAGCAGGAATGAGGGACAGGAAGCTGAACACTGCATACACAGTATCTACCACGTTCAAAGTTCAACTGTGAAATTTATTTACATGTTTTAGGGGTGTTAGGTTATTATTAACCTCCGAATACCTGCATGGTCTGGGATCACAACCTCGCTGCTCAGGGCACAGTGACGATGCTTCATCAAGTGCAGTTGGAGCTCAGCCCTGCTGCTCCCTCTCTTATGCTCATCCGTGTGTACAAGTTGTGCTTAATTTCAAGCACAGACCTGCCCAAATTCACAAACCAATGCAGACATTATCCCAAATTCCATCCAAAAAAAAATAATTTCTTTTGATGGGTCAACAGGAAACTGTCAGACATGGGTCGCACACTACCGCCACCACAGAAAGAGCGGTGGTGGATAAAATCTCAGCTGTGTGTCAGCACACCTGCAGGGTGTCTGCAAACTGTTGCTGGCAATGCTTTCACTGTTTCTCTACAGCTGGCAGTCTTGTGAGTTACCATTAGTGAGGACTGCTGTGCACGCACCACTAATCTGATCTAAATGATCTCTCTGCAGCCAAGTGTGGTAGCCCATGCAGGAGTGAGTACTGGAGGCTGCCCTGAAGCATGTCTTAGTGCTTTTGTTTCTTGGCCATCAACACTGAAGATCTTACTGGAGCATTTGGGGTTTGGCCACAAGCTTTATTATGTGTCAGTGTAGAAGAGGTGAGATGTGACTGAGGTACACTCCTGGACAGAAGAGTCCAAAAGCACATCTGTGTTCCCTGCAGCACACATAACCTGAGATCTTGATTTCCCGTGAAGGACAACCAGCACAGAACCTGAAGCCTGGATTCAGGAATAAAAGGAAGCTTGGAAGCTAAACCTGTCTGGGTTTCTTGCATGGGAAGGGAAGGCAAAGCAATTCCAATGCCTTAGCTATATTCCCTGTCTATAAGTCAATGGTATGGACTAAGGAGAGGCAAGCAAATGCTCACAGCAACAGCCATGCGAGTCTGAAGTTCAGTAACTACAGTTTCTGATGACTCAGATTATTTAGTATTTCAGTCACAGTGACTGTGGTCTAATGGTGATTCTTCTGTATTAACAGTATTGCATTTTGTGGCAACTCATACATGCTAGGTATTGTATGCTGGACCTCAAAATTAGAGAAAGTGCAGTCTCCGTAGGTCAAATAGCTATAGTCTCTCAGAAACACATATTAAGTAGCTAGGATACAGCAGTGTTCTCTGCAGTTCAATAGAGTATCAAAGGTATTGTGAAGTTAAAACAGCTTTCAGGACTTCCATCCCCATAATTGAGGAGCTGCTCTTTCATAATCTCTAGCATTAGTTTTCTATAACTAATGAGGTATGTGCCAGTTAGCTAATCATCTCCACAGCACAAATAGGTACAATCTATTCATTGATGTCTTGGATGAGGGATTGGCATGCACTGTCAGCAAGTTTGCTGACTACACAAAGCTGGGTGGTGTCACTGACACCCCTGCAGACTGTGCTGCCATTCAGCGAGATCTGGACAGGCTGGAGAGCTGGGCAGGGAGAAATTTAATGAAGTATAACAAAGGTAAGTGTAGAGCCTTGCATCTGTGCAAGAACTACCCCAGCAAGAACTATATAAGCTGGGGACTGACCTGTTGGAGAGCAATGTAGAAGAAAGGGATGTGGGGGTCCTGGTGGACAGCAGGATGACTATGAGCCAGCAGTGTGCTCTTGTAGCCAGGAGGGCCAACAGCATCCTGGGGTGGATTAGAAGAGGAGTGGTTAGCAGATCAAGAGAGATTCTTCACCCTCTCTATTCTGGCTTGGTGAGACCACATCTGGAGTATTGTGTCCAGTTCTGGGCTCCTCAGTTCAAGAGGGATGTGGAGCTGCTGGAGGGAGACCAGCGTAGAGCAACGAAGGTGATAAAGGATGTGGAGGACCTCCCTTATGAGGAGAGGCTGAGGGAGTTGGGTCTCTTTAGCTTGGAGAAGAGGAGACTGAGGGGTGACCTCATTAATGTCTATAAATATTTGAAGGGTGTGCATCAGGAGGATGGAGCCAATGTCATCTAGTGATAGGACAAGGGCAATGGTTGTAAGCTGGAACATAGGAAGTTCCATATCAGTATGAGAAGGAACTTCTTGACAGTGAGGGTGACAGAGCACTGGAACAGGCTGCCCAGGGAGGTTATGGAGCCTTCTTCGGAGATGTTTAAAACCTTCCTGTATGTGTTCCTGTGTGACTTGGTCTAGGTGATCCTCTGTGAGATGATCTTCCGAGATCCCTTACAATCCATAATGGTTCTATGTTTCCATGATTCTATGAACACAACCATTGTTTCAGAAAGCACAACATTCAGTCTTATAAACATGAATAAAAGAAAGATGTTTGCATGAATGTAACTTCTGATCAGGTCCCAGATTCCAAAATACAAATCCATCCTGAGTCTCATTAGCTGGGAAAAAACTTAACATAGACTGGACATAGTTCATTGTGTAACCTTGGCTAAAGAAAGCCACTTGAGAGTGTTTCAGGCAACCGTGTACCCTTGCAAACACTTTTCCAAAGAGGCTTATATGCTGTGCCCAAAGCAGCACTCAAGTCCAGAGAAAACAAAATAACCCACATGAGGCACCATGAGTGACTGACTCCTGAAGATTCACGTAGCCCACAGAGATTATGTTAAAAACTGCTGCAACTGAGAAAACAAGTTTTTGTTTCAAGACCTTTTGACTGGAATAGCTGATTAGACACTGGCTTTGGCCTTTCCCCCTGGAGCTGGAGCAGATATTTATCTCTTTGTTTATGTAAAACAATAGGCTGAAATAGGACCTATTTTCAAAGTAAGTAATGTAGCACGTGTTGCCAAGAAGATGAACAAATAGCTTTCATGGCTGAGGAGAAGTTGCTGCAGTGCACAGTTTTGAGTCACTTGGTGGTGAGGAATCAAGTCTGAGTAGTGGGATTTAAGTCATAACTCAATGCAGCAGTCCTCCATGATGAGTGTGCTGATTTATTTGAAGGAATCACCTTATGAGCATCAACAGGAAATCAAGCAATTGGAGAGTCATTTTTAGAGATGGGAAAAGCAGCGGTGATCCCATCAATTTTACTTTGGAAAAAATCAAGAAAAATAATTGTGTTTCTGTGCAGACCAGTAAGTAGAAAGATAAATCCTTTTACTCAAAATGTAGACTTCAATAAAAAGCTGCCATGGATGAATCGTGTTGCCTGTTTGCAATGGAAGCAGATTTAAGTAGTGTGTATCTAACACTCAAAAAAAGCAAAGTTTTTTTCATGACCCAGGTACTTTTCCAAATGAGGATTGTAATTTCATACCACATGGTGAATTGGGTGCTGTTTTCCAAGTGAGGACCAGAGGGATTTGAAATAAAATTTTCTTAAGGTCTTGCATAATGTACAAATTGAGGATTGGCATTTAGTCTCTGTGAAATATCTCATTTATCATAGAATCACACAATCATCATGGCTGGAAAGGAAATCCAGGATCATCAAGTCTAGTCCTCATCCCAACACCAACATCTCCCTAACCCCTAGACCATGGCCTTAAGTGCTCTATTTACTCATTTCTTAAACATTTCCAGGGATGGTGACCCCCACCACCTCCCTGGAAAGCCTGTTCCAGTAACCAACCACTCTGTCAGTAAACAACTTCTTCCTAATATCCAATCTAAACCTCCCCGATGCAACTTGAGGACATTTTCCCTCATCCTATTGCTAGTAATTTGGGAGAAGAGACCAGCACCAGCCTTGCTACAACCTTCTTTTAGGTAGTTGTAGAGAGTAATATGGTCTCTTCTCAGCCTCATCTTCTCTAAACTAAATTACCTCAGTTCCCTCAGCTGCTCTCCATAGGTCCTGTTTGCCAGATCTCTCCCCAGCCTCATTGCTCTTCTCTGGACCTACTTCAGCACCTCAAAGTCTTCTTATACTGTGGCACCCAAAACTGGACACAGTACTCAAGGTGCGGTCTCACAAGTGCAGAGTACAGGGGCACTATCACCTCCCTACTCCTCTTGGTTACACCATTCCTGATACAGGCCCTGTTCAACCCGCTGCACACTGCTCACCCCTGTTCAGACAGCTATCAACCAACACCCCCAGGTCCCTTTCCCAAGCCTGTAGCACTGATGTGATGGAAGTGCATGACCTGACACTTGTCTCTATTAAACTTCATCCCACTGGCCTCAGCCCATCGCTCCAGCCTGTCCAAATCCCTCTGCAGTGCCCCCTAACCTCCAAGCAGATCTACAGTCCTGCTTATTTTCATGTCATCTGCAAATTTACTGAGGGGTATTTGATCCCCTCATCCAGATCATTGATAAAGATTTTAAACAAGACTGGTCCCAAAATTGAGCCCTGAGGAACACTGCTTATGACCAGTTGTCAACAGGATTTAACCCCATTCACCACAACTCTATGGACTTGGCCATTCAGCCAGTTTTAACCAAAACTGATCCCCTAAGGAGACTGCTTTTAAGTGATCTCCTCTTGACATCTCAACTCTGAGTGTTACCTTCCAGCCAGTTCCATATCCACCTAGTGGTCCGTCTGTCAGATCCACATCTCTGTATGTTAGAGACAGAGATGTCATACATGAGTGTCAAATGCCTTGCGTAACTGCAGGTAGATAACACCAATCGCTCTTCCCTTACCCACTGGTGATGTAACCCTGTAATTGAAGGCCACAAGATTTGTCAGGCATGATCCACCCCTAGTGAAGCCATGCTGGCTGTCACCAGTCACCCTCTTATTTTCCATGTGCTTTAGCATAGTTTCCATGAGGACCTGCTTCATGATCTTCCAAGGAGCAGAGGTGGGACTGACTGGCCTGTAGTTCCCTGGGTCATCTTGTTTTGTTTTTCAAAAATGGGGGGTTATATTTCTCCTATTTCAGTCAGTGGGAACTTCACCAGACTGCCATGATTTCTCAAATATGACAGATAATGGCCTAACAACGACATCCAACAGTTCCCCCAGGACCCATGGATCCATCTCATCAGGTCCCATAGACTTTAGAATCTTCAGGATCTTTACATACTTCTGAAACTGGTCTACCTCTGCAGTGGGTGGTTTTCCTTCTCTTAGGCCCAGACTTAGACTTCTATATTGTGTGCTTCGAGTGCTTTCTAGTGAAAAATGAGGCAAACGTATCATTGAGCAACTCAGCCTTTTCCATATAACTTCTTCACAGTGAGGGTGACAGAGCCTGGAGCGCACTGCCCAGAGGGGTTGTGGGGTCTCCTTCTCTGGAGACGTTTAAAACCCACCTGGACTTGGTCTAGGTGATCCTGCTGTGGCAGGGGGATTGGACTAGATGATCTTTCGAGGTCCCTTCCAATCCCTGGTGTTCTGTGATTCAGTGATATACCAGATAACCAGACCGCCTATTTCCTTCTGGAGGTAGCCCACATTTTTCCTTTTTTCACCAATATACTTGTAAAAGCTTGTCTTGCTGCCCTGGCCAGTTTCAGTTCTGTCTGGGCTTTGGCTTCTCTAACTCTACCCCTGGATGCACAGACAGTTCCTCTATATTTCCCACAAGGCTACCTGTCCTCACTTCCATTCTCTGAAGGCTTCCTTCTTGTGTCTAAGTTTGTCCAGTGCTCATCCATGCAGGCCTCCTGGCATTTTTTGCCTGGAGAGCTGGGCAGGGAGAAATGTAATGAACTATAACAAGGGTAAATGTAGAGTCTTGCACCTGGGCAAGAACAAGCCCAGGTACCAGTCTGGGTTGGGGACTGACCTGTTGGAGACCATTGTAGGAGAGACGGACGTGGGGGTCCTGGTGGAGAGCAGGATTACCATGAGCCAGCAATGTGCTCTTGTGGCCAAGAGTGCCAACGGGATCCCAACGAGGTTGATCAAATATTGTACAAACAACTGGAGGACATCTCAAGATCACCTGCCCTAATTCTCTTAGGCGACTTCAATCTCCCAAATATTTGTTGGGATCTTAACACAGCAGTGAGGAGGCAGTCTGGAAGGTTCGTTGAGTGTATTGAGGACTGTTTCTTGTCACAATTGGTCGGTGAGCCTACCAGGGGTGAGGCTTTTCTTGATTTACTATTCGCAAATAGGGTAGATCTGGTGGGTGATGTGGTTGTCAGAGGCTATCTAGGAGGCAGTGATCATGAAATGATTAAGTTTTCAATTAGTAGTGGAACAAAAAGAGGGGTCAGCAAAACACCCAAACTGGATTTCCAATGAGAGATCAAGAAACAAATTGCAAGAGACAACAGGTATCGGTGAGGGCAAGGGTCCAATGAAAAGGAAAGATCATTTGCCAGGAGGAAAGAGACAGAGAACTATGCACAGTGTTCACAGAGATGTGGTTGAATATATGAGAAACAGAAGTGAAGAACAGCACCCAGTGAAGCTCCTTTAGAACAGGGATGCGAAAGAGACAGAAAAGCCATTTGCAGTAGGTACATTTTACTGTTTAAAAAGGAGTAACACACTAAATATTGCTCAGCATGAGTAATACACTTTATACATATTAAATTTATTCACATACAATTATATTTTCTCTGAGCACAGTGAGCATAGCTTAGTGATTAAGTTTGCAGTTCTGTCATAAGGGCAAGATGCCACTACTCCTGTGTATCTTTCCAGTGACGATTATAGCCCGACCTGACCAATTCAGGAATGAAGTCAACAGCATTTTTGCTATTTTATACTCTTCAGCATTTGATTCTTTGCATTTGAAAAGAGATGGTCAACACTAACTAATTAAGAAATGTAGGAATATAAATCAAACAGTGTTGGAAAAAGAGGTTTTACCTTAAGTTTGATTGATTTCAAGTAAATCATTTAAATTAAGAGAGATAAGGAAGATACTGTTGTTTAGATTACATTCTTTCTCTTTTTCCTTTAACTTCAAGTCCACCACTTGGAAGAAACAACATTATAGTTAAAAAAAAGCAGCTCCCTTACCCAGCAAACTTCAGAGCGAAAGATGTTGGCAAATAGTACCTCCTGTAGGAAGCAGAGACAGCAGAACACTTGTTAGAAGGACTGGAAACATCAAAAAGAGATCTCAGCTGCATCTTGGGAGAAAGATTTTTTTCTCAGTTTATTTCCCCTATAGGCAGCCTTATCTGTGATGCTGGGATGAAATGTCACACATTGTATATTCAGTAACATATAAATCTGGAGGAGGAGAATCGACTGTGCCATTGTCACAATAAGCTTGCATTTCTGCAAAAACAAAAAGCACCTTTAAACGTGTCAAAAGGCCTCCTTATCATTTTTATTAATGCAATTAATTATTCCTGAATCAGAAATTACGCAAAATATGTTATTTCTATCCACGGGAGTTTTGCCTTCTTTTCAGTTTGGACAGGCTTACAGTCAGTGTTACCTTGTGGAAACTCCCAGCCTGGTTACCTCTCCCAGGTGTAGGCAATATAGGACACTTCACTCAAAGAAAAGCTGCCTTGTACCAACGATCGCTTACAGACTGGCCTGTGCCCTGCTGTACTTCGCTGTCGTGTTGGATACAAAGCACTTCCAACTGACTTGTGACAGGTCTCCTATCCTGAGCACCCTTAGCTTTTGCTGCACAAGTGGAATTGGCTCCTTCCTTTCTTTTTCTTCTCATTACTCTTCCATCACTGCCATAAAGAAAAGCTTGCTGTCCACTAACACTGATTGTGAGCCAAAGACCATCGTTGTCACACAGATTTTAAGGCAAATAAAAATCACACTTACAAAGCCTTGAAGAGAGTTGTGACACTACCAATTTCACACAGGCAACCCTGTAACACTAGGCACATTTGAGTGAACAGTGGGTGCATCCCACGCTGACGTTGCCTTTCCATCCCTAGCGTAGCTTTTATCTGTCTGTATGCCATGACTAGGAAATACTTCCATGTCCATCAGCTTCAGCGCAGCAAGATTATGGGATGCAAAAACACAGAACAGATGAGGTTGCCCCAAAAGATTAAGGCCATGGCAGTTTCTCACCCATTATACCCCAAAAGGCATTCTTCTTTTCCTTTTCTTCACTGAAAATCATTTAGTTTTTTGTTTTCCTGACTAGTCCACTAAGCTGCATTAACAGCAACTGAAGAAAGGAAGCAATTGCTCAATACTCAATATTTTATATGAACACAAAAATCCACATGGATCTAAGACCTGCCTGGATGTGTTCCTGTGCGACCTGGTCTAGGTGATCCTGCTGTGGCAGGGGGATTGGACTAGATGATCTTTTGAGGTCCCTTCTAATCCCTAATGATTCTATGATTCTATGATTACACAGATAATAAACTCACTGAGAAAGCATCTAAAAAAACCCCACCACATAAACCAGCAGTGATCAAATTCTGCATGACTGGTAGGTCAGCTGTGCCCAAGAAGCAGACCAAAAAGTCCCAAAGGCACTCTTGAACAAATGACAAGAGATTTAACCTGAAGGTGACTGTAAGCAAAACAACAGGAACACAAATATGCATAGAAGCATTACTCCATCTACATGTTTAGGACAGATGTTGATGTTTCTTTGATATTTGTTTAAGAATGAGCTATGACATTACTCGCTAGCTATGTCAGGTTTATACACAGTTGATCATATGTTACTTAGGTTGCAGGTTTCCCACAAATAAGTAAAACCCTATTAAAAGTTGAAAGAAAATATTTCAGAATTATATTTCAATAAGCTAGGAAAAGATACCCAGGGCCAAATTATTCTCTTTTCCCATCACCTTGACCATAACAGAACCATATTTGGCATGTTTTACATCAGCTTTGCCAGCCTTTTATCTATATCATACAAAACCAGAAAGTACTGCAACAAGCCACATTTATGGTGACCTGTCCTGTACGATTGCTTGTTTTCACAGCTACTCAAAAGGAAACTTCAGTTTCCTGAAGAAGTCTGAAGAAGTCTGATCTGTTAGTTATCAGAAAGGCCATAAATGTGGTGAAAGGTCTGGAGATCAAGTCTTATGAGGAGTACCTAACGGAATGGGAGTTATTTAGCCTGGAGAAAAAGGGGCTGAAGCCATCTCACTCTATACAACTACCCGAAAGAAGGTAGTAGTGAGGTTGGACATCAGTCTCTTCTTCAAAGTGACAAACAATAGAACAAGGGAAACTGGCATGAAGTTGTGGCAGGAGACTTTTAGATAGGACTTTAGGAAAACATTCTTCCCTGAATGGGTTGTTAAGTCTTGGAACAGGCTGCACAGAGAAGTGGTTGAGCCACCAGCCCTGAAGGTATCTGAAAGATGTGTAGATGTGGTTGGTGCTTAGGGACATAGTTTAGTGGTGGTCTTGGAAGTATTAGTTTATGATTGGACTCAATCTTAAGAGTCTTTTTCCAACCTAAAGATTCTGTGACTCTTATAAAAAAAGGACCTTACCCCTCTGCTTTATTAATAAATGGGGACATGAGACAGGATCTGTAATAACCTTTATTCTGTTACAAAACTGCCCTCTTGAGTCAGACCAATGGTAGGCTTAGTGTAATACCAGACATCTAGCAGTGGTTAAGAAGATACTGTTTAGGATATAGCCCCATAATTGCACTAGTTACTACTGTCCATTCCCACATCCTTCTCCACCATCCAGAACCAGGGATATCAATGAGCATATTCCTCCTGGTTTTCCAGATTCCCTTGATGCACATACCTTTGTAACATCCTTCTGAACCTGCCTCCACCACTTCCTTTAGCAGCAGGCTCCCAAAGTACTTCCCTTTTCCTGGCTTAAAACTCTCACCATCTAGCTTTACCAAGTTCATCTAGTTCTTGTGTTGTGGACTTGTGAGATCAGCAATCCTCCATCTTATTTATAAACCATCTTCCAGATGTCCTAAATTGAAACAAAAGTCTCCTCAGCTGCTTCCCTACAGACTAGGGAGTCCCATTCTTTCCTGGGACCTCACACAAGGTTGGATTTATCTGGATGGCCTGGAACACCTGCCTTTGAATTCATCTAGTAAACAACTTGGTTTGTGGAAAGAAGAAACGGGTAGAAATTGCTATTCATTACAGACTTTCAGTCCTTGAAATACACTTATAGCCTCAAAAATAATCATTCCTAATTGCGGACTTGGACTGCACGCACCATTACTGAGAGATGCATTCAGGCAGAGACAAGATGGATGTTAGCTAAAACGGGAGCCTAAAAGATCTTCTATAGAAACTCTGGGAACATGAGTTCCCAGAACATGAGTTATGCTGTCAAGGATAATGATACTCAAATGCTAACCTTAACCTGGGAGCAATCAAACTGTAATAAAGATCTTTCAGTCGTCACCTTGTCCCATTAGACCTTTGCAAATGAGTCTAAAGAGGCATTTGGAACAGCCAGGCTCCACTAGGTAATGCAATCATAATAAAATGCAATGTATAATAGTACCCTAATTGCAATGAGCAGTTAGAAATTGTCAGCAAGATTCAAACACACAGTGTGAGGACTGCAAAATGAAGAAGTCCGCAGCGTTTCTAAAATAAGTCCCAAATGTTCTGACAGGATCTGTGGCAAGGAATCATTTTTCTACCTTAAAGACAAACATGAACAACGCTCTCCACACCACCCAGCTTTTCCAGGGAAAATATTATTTTGTCATAGAATCATAGAATCACAGAATCATTAGGGATTGGAAGGGACCTCGAAAGTCCATCTAGTCCAATCCCCCTGCCACAGCAGGATCACCTAGACCAAGTCACACAGGAACACATCCAGGTGGGTCTTAAACGTCTCCAGTGAAGGAGACTCCACAACCACCCTGGGCAGTCACACTGTTTGATCAGTTCGTCAGATCCAAGATGAGATTAATCAATTAATTTAGTCACTATGCTAATGGGCCAAAAGAAAAATAAACCAAGGAAAGTTCAAAACCACTTATAGATGTTGCAGACAAACATAAAAACTAACTTGATTTTGGGAAAACAAGGAGTTTTCACACAACATAATAAACCCCACTCAAAGACACACAAAGACTAATCACGGTTTCATGTATCTGGGACAAGCTTCCACCTCCATTCCTAAAGCGAAAAACCTTCCAATTCTTTTCCTTGTGAAAACATGGAGTTCATTCATTTCATGGATACACACCTCAGTGTCAGAGGTTAGTTTAAGGTCCAGTTCCCTGTTCCACATGCCTACAAGACAATCTTCCATTTCAAGCATGCAGATTCTTACTGACAACAAATGAGGGAAAGGCTCGCCATTTCAGCAGTGGATTGCAGCAAAACCTGCTTCCCTCTGCTGACTTCTGAGGTTCCACTCTCTCTCTCTCTCCTTTTGCCACATTCCCAAGGCAAAATGCTCAGTCCAGTGACTTGTGTCTCTCTCCAGACAAAGACAAAAAAGAAGGATCAGGAAACAGGAAGATCCAAACCAGTAGTACCAGTTCACGGAGTCAAAAATATTTCACAGGTTGTCATAGCAACTTCCCAATGCCTCAGGCAAGAATTCCACTCAAATTCAAACTACAACATTTTGTAAGCAAACAAGAAACCAGCTGATATTTTCTTCCCTTCCAGATTCCCTGTGAAGTTAAGTGTTTAAACCAATTGTATTCACATTTCAGAAGACATCAGCTTTCCAGGCTGAGGTCTCATCTGCCAGATTTTAGCCTGAAAGGTCTTTAGGAGAGAGGGGAATTATACCAAATGTAAATTCCACTGGAGGTTGTAACAGAAGCCCTAACAGCACAACAACATAAACGCAACTCTATCATCTTGCCTGCTTCATAAGCCCTGCTCTGTCTTTGTGGTTCAAAACAAAAAACTGCTGAGACTTCCCATTTTCAGCTGTTTCTCGTGTTACATACATTTGACGTAAACACCTCCTGAGCAGTCAGGGGCCCATTCCTGCAAGCTCATGCATGTGAGCCTGCACAGAATTCCATTAGCTTTGTGTGGGTGTAAGAGTTTGCCTGAACACATCAGTTTGCAAAATCAAAGCCTAAGAGCCTGGTTTTAAGTGCATATTAATCTCTCATTCCTCTCCTCTCTGCAGCTAGGACTCAGTTATCTCTCTTCCCAAGACATCCCTCCTCTTAACTCTGTCAGTTAGTCAAGGCTCATATCCCAAATTTCTCTGCTCTGAAGTTCAGACCTTCTTGTTCTTTTTACTCAGAGGCCAATATGTTTCACTCACCGAGTTTTTGATTTCCTCCTTACCAGCCACTTCTTTATCCCCACTAAAAGCTCAGTCTGCTCCCTAGCAGATCAGTTAAGGTTAGACTCAGCTCATCATAACCTGCACTCATGAACAAAGCCAGGCCTCCATCTTAGAAGACATCTTCATAACGAGAACACAGCTGATTCCCCAGACAAAGATTCGATTTTTCAGGGATATAGGCTTAGGGTCAAACTCTGTTCTAGAACAAATTTCATATTTATTTATTTATTTATAAACTTTAAAAAGCTTGCTTGTACTAGGCTCTGTAAAATACATTTCTAAACGTATCTAGACAACAAACTGTCCTTTTAAGCCTGGCAAAATAGACTGCAATTTTGAGCATTTTATTTCAAGGAAGAAACTTCCAAAACTACTGACAGCATCAAAAATATCAAGGATCCTTAACTCCTCTTGTTTTCTGACTCTGTTTTTCATTCCTTTTGTTGCTGTGAAGGTAAGAGTCAGGCTATTTTGTTGTCCTGATTCAAAAACCTGATGATGGAAACCAATATTTAGTAGAAAAGTATTTTTGATAGATTTATTGTAAGGGGGAGCCTGTCTCAATGAGTCAACGTTTCATATAGAAAGGCTGTGGCTGGAAGAGACCTCTGGAGGTGATCGAGTACAGTTTTCTTCCTGAAAGGGAGAAAATAGAACGGGTTGGACAGAATCATGTCCAGATAGATTTTGAATATCTCCAAGGAGGAAAACTCTACAAACTGTCTATTCCAGTATTGGATTACTCTTAGAATAAAACCTGTTTTGTGCATTTAAATAATATTTAAAATTTGTGCCCATTGCCTCTCATTCCATCTCTGAGAAGAGTCTGGCTCTGTTTTCTTTACCGCCCTTCATCAGAGACAACATGCATCAATAAAGCCATCTCTAGCCTCCTCAGTGCCAGCCTGAGCAGACTTAGGTATCTTGGCCTCTCCTCACAAGACAGATGCTCCTGTCCTTTCATCATCTTTGTGGCACTTCTTTGGATTCACTTCAGTGAGTCCATGTCTCTCATACTGGGGGCCCAGCACTAGACCCACTGCCAGCTGAGCTTTGCTAGCACCAAGCAATGAGGAAGAACCACTTCTTTTGACCATGTGCCATTACAGGAAAAAACCACTTGTCACAGGAGAAACCGCACATAAACGACCCTCTCTCTGACTTCAGTTTCTCACCTCTTCTCATTGACACCATCAAAACTCAAGTGACTGGTCCTGTTATTCGCCAATGTACTTACTGGACTAGGGCACTCATGAAGTACTTACAGTAAATCCTAGATCTTGCTTCAATCCAAAGAAACTCCTCTGGCACAGCAAGTTGTGTGAATGTACACAGACAATCCTGAACTCCATGGCGAGGGAAGGCAGGCATATTTCCACACTGATTTCTCCAACTCCATCGACTATTGTTCCTGAACTTTCAGCTTTTAGTTCCACAGATGTCTGATTTTCCTTTCAAGATGAGGCTTAAATTCATCATTATTTTTAATAGTGGATTCATCATACTGGCAATTTTAGAAGATATTCTTTATTTTTTTCCACTCTGTTACATTTAGAAAACTAGCAAGAAAGGCCTGATATTGTCTGAGACCTCACACTGGACAACCTTACACTGGATTTGAGTCCTCCCTTTATCTCTCTAAATTCTATACAAGCTGGAAAGCACAAAACACTTAACAGTGAGTGCATTAAAACTGTGAGGAGAGCCTGCTTTATTTTTTCACATTTCACTGTAACAACACAGCAATCCTTTTTCAGCTTCAAGTCTCTGTCTGTTAGTAAATGTATTTGTCCAGTTACCCTTAGGAACTGCCACTGCTGAAATACCCAAATATACAGTATATTTGCTTGCTAAAATGCACCTTTGATATTATTTTCATTAACTTAATAAGCAGTTAATGTTGGCTCCTAGATTTCCACCTCAGAGTAAAAAATAAATTCAGCAGTAGATTTACTAAAGAAATATGCCTTCCCACTTTTATGATAGGAAACATACACCTGTCTTCCTCACTGTGTTTTATAATGAGCCTTTTTCCCAAAGCTTTCTGCAAGTACATGTGGGGAGAGGTACAATGGTTCAGCTGGATTTTTGCAGTGCTTTTTCAACAAATCCAAACAAGAAAACAACCCTTTTACTCGATTTTCTGAAAATCACAGGAACCTCAGTAAAACAAGTGTCACTAACAAATTAGACATACTTTGAAGTCCTACAAAACAGTATCTCTTGCATGAAATTCACCCACAGAAATGCCCAACCTGGGGCACACAACTCCCTTCTGTTCATCTGCTCCGCACAGTCTACAGGCCCACATGCACCTGCCACAAAGAATGGACTTGCAATTACTTGGTTCAATATCAAGCCTTCCTGCACCCCAATGAACTGTAACTCTTGAGATGCATAAGAGACTTAACCATACCAGTGGCTTAGGCACTTGCAAATTTATGGGCTTTAAAGTTCAGAGTACAGGTGGCAACTTTTAATGTGTCCAATCCTCACAACCTTTTACAAATTTTAAGACCCGCCTGGATGTGTTCCTGTGTGACTTGATCTAGGTGATCCTGCTGTGGCAGGAGGATTGGACTAGATGATCTTTCAAGGTCCCTTCCAATCCCTAATGATCCTATGATTCTGAGTCTACCTGCAGACCCACAGGGTCAGGAATTAGATCATCTTGTGGTACCTATTCAGATCTATTTCTATCCATCTTTTAATCTAACAAACCTACAAAACTAAAAAATTTACAGCAATTTACTAGATCTTAATAAGACTGCCCAATTGTGATTTTTTCCCTTATTTAATTGGTCAAAGTAGAATAAATTACAATGTACGCTTCACTACTTTTCAGTGCTATACTTTTTCTTTTCCCATTTCTTTCCAAAACAACATAATTTATATGGAAAAAACTGTATTTATTTTTTTTGTAATTCTGGGCTGAGACAAAGTTTCTAAGTGGAAGCAAATTTTTATGTCCAAGCTATAACCTCTGAAAAAAAACTTATAATGAGAATGCTGACACAATTTTAAGTGGACTGACATGAATGGCGCCATTATAATACAGTAAAAACATGTGGGAAATAAAGTATTTTGTTCCAGAAGGATATGAAATTCCCAGCTCAGAATAAAGTATATGTCTGGTATTTACTAGATTCTACCAAACATAACAATTTTGCAAAACATACAAGGGCTTCAGGGAGTATAGGATTCAGTCACAAATTCAAAACCTCTTCATTGTGGATACATATGAGACAAAGGGATCCCTGAGACACAGGGGCCAACTTCTTTCATTCGTGCAGAAACTCAGGTGGGATTCACCCCAAGTGAATAATGGTAACAGATAAAATAGTTCAGCAAAATATTTGCCAAGTAGAAGCACTCAAAAGCCCACATAAAACCCAAAATACTATAAAGCACTTAAAACTGTGAACTGTGTACTAAATATGCAGCATGGGAACCACAACATTACACCAAAAAGGAAGAGGAGTTCATACATACTTTGGAAGTCAGCAGTAGTTTCAACACTGACATGAAGCACAGCCTGAGATGAGCTATTATTGCGTTATCCTTTAGTAGTTGTTAAGCGCTGGTGTTGTATTCTGTTCTTTGCCAGAGAGCCCTTGTCCTAATGGATTTACAGCTGCAGGCCCTCTGCCATTTGTTCCAGCCAAATCTTAAGTCCCCTCAAAATCCTAATGTCAAGATGGATAAAGAGATCTGCCAATAAAAACGAAATGGTTGCATGAAAAAGCACAATGAAGAAGTGAGACAAGCCGACAAGTACCGAAAGAGTTAAATGTGTTTAAATCACTTACTGTGGGAAATACAGAAAAAGGAAACGTTTAAGTGTGATGTGAATGGGAAGAGATGGATTAGTGAAACAATGGATTAGACCTCTCCTGAGGACAAGAAAACTGGCACAGAGTAGGGAACTGCAGAAGACACTTGTGGAGCTCAGCCCAGCACTTCTGACAAAGCAACCACAGAAATAGTAATGAAAAGCAAAAAGAACAGGAGTGGATGACAAATAGATCCTTGTACAGAACAGGTAAATATGTGTCCTGGGCAAAAAAGCAAACAGATTCAGAAAAACTTAGACACTCATATTTGTCAAAAAATCTTGTCCCTCTACATTTCTTCTTTCACATTTTCAGCTGCGCTGTCACCCTTGGTGCTGACCCATTCACTTGTCTAATGAGAGAGATTCATCTCCCAAAAGAAAAGTACTTGCTCCTACTGGGATATTTTTCTGCCAGATGAGCCACTTGAAGAGCAGTGGAAAGGAACAGGACCGTATCTTTTCTGCACCAGAGAGCCACCACATTTGTTTAGCCCGTTTCCCTCCTAGATGGGGGCCTAATCTGCGCCTTAGTTTTGCTGAGGAACACCACAATGCAAAAAGCACTTTTCTGACAGCGAGTTGCCTCCCTCATCAGTCTGATGGATCAATCTATGCTTAAATGCAAGTACAACTGAACTTCAAAGTCTTATTATTTGAGTTTAGCAATTTTAGCAGGTATCAGTGCACTTTACACGAGGGAATTTACAATGTGGGAAGTTATTGGGGAAAAAAAATCACCCTTCTGTGATGCTAGCAACATGGGTTTCCCTGAAACATTCACAAATACAAAAGCCTATGGTCTCTTGGTACTAGGTACTGAGCTTCACGTTGTCAGAAATAAACTTCACATCAGCACATTTTAAGCAGATATCGCCACTCAGCTTCTTCGCCCTCAATATTTAAAATAACGCTGACATCTAGCGGCTGTCTGCTCTCACATACGTCTGTTCAGGTCTTTTTAAAAGCTGTTGTTTCTGACACTTTGGAGGCAAGAGATTTCAGCTGGATGCATCATATCCATCCAGGATATCATCATATCTAGATCCAGGAAACTACAGACCTGTTAGCCTCACCTCAGTTCTGGACAAAGTTATGGAACAGCTAGTGCCGAGTGCTATCATGCAACATGTGCGTGACAGCCAAGAGATTAAGCCCAGTCAACACAGATTTAGGAGGGGTAGGTCTTGCTTTACCTTTTATGATCAAGTAATTTGACTGGTCGATGAGAGGAAGGCTGTGGATGTGGTGCACCTGGATTTCAGTAAAGCATTTGACACAGTCTCCCATGACATACTCCTGGCGAAGATGGCAGCAAGGGGCTTTGACAGGAATATTCTACGCTGGGTCAGGAACTGGTTGGATGGATGAGCCCAAAGAGTGGTAGCAAATGGTGTCGCGTCTAGTTGGCGACCAGTTACTAG
>VXBP01001792.1:0-61106 GCA_013400115.1 Rhinopomastus cyanomelas | reverse complement strand
CCCTATGAGGAGAGGCTGAGGGAGCTGGGTTTGTTTAGCCTGGAAAAGAGGAGGCTCAGGGGTGATCTCATGGCTGTCTATAACTATCTGAAAGGTGGTTGTAGTCAGACAGGGGTTGGTCTTTTCTCCCTGGCCACTGGAGACAAGACAAGGGGTCATAGTCTTAAGCTCCCTCAGGGGAGGTTTAGACTTGACATTAGGAAAAGATTTTTCACTGAAAGAGTGATCCGGGTTTGGAATGGGCTGCCCACAGAGGTGGTTGAGTCACCGTCCCTGGAGGTGTTCAAGGTTAGGCTGGATGAGGTGCCGAGTGGCATGATCTGACATTAGATGTTAGGATTACTGGGTTTATTTGGATTTAGGTTGGATTGGATGATCTCTAAGGTCTTTTCCAACCTTATCATTACTGTGATACTGTGACATGCCCCCAGTTGTGCACTACTAAAACAGAGAACATGTGTCCTAGTTCAGCAGAGCTCATAAATGCAATTAAAAAAAGCTGATGGGGTCAAGATTTCAGCCAGCTGGTCTCACGCATTGATAAAGACATCCCCAAAGTGCTGATCTGACAGCAAATCTGAAGGCACTTTTACAGCAAACTTCATTTTATAGAGTCTTTTGTGTACCCCAGTAAATTTCCATGCACTATTTTTGGTTACTATTTGTTAGTAGCTTAGTAAACTATTAGTAAAAGTACAGAGCTTTCTTCAGGCTTCCTTCTAACTTTCTCAAACTTTCTCTGCTTCTGTTACCTTCTTGCCTTTTCCCTTAAATATTATCATGATGCATGACTCAGGTTCTTCAGCTAGGTGCATTCTTTAGCTGAGATGTTTAACCCTGTTTTTGTTTCTTCCAGTGGCCTAATAAAGAAAGAGGAGAAAACATTTTCTCTTCCCACAAGCTGGAGCTGTAGAAGACCAAAGAAGAGTCTAGTCTTTCCCAGAAAAACCAAGTGCTTGAAAATTGTCCAATTTAAAGTGTCTTAAAGTCACCCACATAGAACTCAGAAGAAGAAATTGTATACAACCTGTGAACAAAAAACTGGGTCTTGAGAGAACCCAAAAATAGACAAAGAGGAGCTGAAAACCTGGACAAAGGTCAACCATATCTTGACAAAGATCAACGATATCTTCCATCTTACCTAGACAGTAAGATCTTTGTTGAGAGATCTGGAAGCTACAAGTCACACAAACCTCTTACTTACAAAGTTCTGCATAGATCTTACTTACAAAGATCTGCATAGAGGAGATTTGCATAGATCTCACTCTGTGCCTGCATTGTGGCTCTGCTCACGTTAATTGCCAGAAAACTGGAAAAATCCATATAGATAGATCTCCAGAAATAAGCTCTGCATTCTTTAAGGTGGCAGCACGTTTACATTTTCCAGTATAACTCAAACATCAGTGCCTTCAAGATGGGACTGAAACACACTGTATATTTTCACATGCTGACTAAACTATGAGATGGTTCCCTGTTCTCTGAGTTATACAAAGCTGGTCTGAAATTTTCTTGAAATATTAGTTGTGAGAAGATAATCTGATAATAGAAGAGCATAGGCTGTGCCTGAGGTAGGAGTAAAACACAAAACATAATCCAGAGATGAGCGAGGCAACCTTCCTCATGCTTGATATAGATTTGTGCCATCTTCTAATGGTAGATATCTGGAAATAACTTACTGGACTAGAAATACACTTGACTCAGCTGTTCTTGTACTGTATTTTTCCACTAAGAAGAGTTCAAAGAGATGGCTGCTGTACTTTGCATCAGTACCTTGCCTCATTCAAGAGCAGATCTCAGTGAAGAAACGCTATTCTCCTTCTCCTACGTGCTAAGGAGTCCTGGAGATAACAGATAACAAAACAGACAGCAAAATCTCTGAAGTGCAATTGCTGCTGCAGCTACTACATCCCAATAGGTATGCCCAGCAGCTCTGAGAAGCCAACAGCAGTGAAAGGTGGCTTAGGGAGAATTACAAAAGGTAGGACCAGTAAGATTCCTGATGGTTTGGAAAGATGTCTGTGTAGTAAGGGATAAAGTCACTCTTCACGTTAAAAAAAATACCTTATCAGAACAGCTGATATGAACAGCGCCCACCTCATCAGAGGATGAACTAAGAAGCCTGCATGCAGTAATCCACAAATTTTGCAAGTTTTCAGGTATTTTACAACAGTAAATGCTTAGTATTGTTTGAAATAGAGAAATCCTGAGGCAGTAGAGACAGTATGTGACCCTTGTGATCTGTGGTGGTTTTCCTCTCATTGCTTTGGAAATTTTCCCACCAATGGAAACAAAATTCTTAGCAACAGTAAACTCACATGCTATCCTAATAACTTGAACAATGAATGCTGCTTTATTTTAACAGACTGCTCCATGTAGTTAAAGCAAGATGAAAACACATCTGAAAATCATTGGTCAGTTAAGATCTTAAATAGATTCAACGGGAACATTTTCCCTAAGAGCTGAAGACAAGTATCCTCTAATATGCCTAGTCCCACCATTAACACAATAAGACGGTGTTATTTGAGCCAGTGTTTTAATTCCAATTCCCATCATTTTAAAACAAAGACTCTAACCCATGTCTCATCAAAGTCCAAGGATTGACTGAGGGTTCATCGTGTCAAGGAGCAGAAGTCCTCCAACAGTTTGTTCTATTTCCAAGCGCTGCCAAGTGCCTCAGTATCACTGGCAGCCAACAGTACAGAGCACTCTAAGAAGCTTTATTCACAACTATTTGCCTTTGTAAGCAAATTCCCTCTTGAGGAAACTTTACTTATTTCACAACAGACTCCTTCATAAAAAATTTAGTATGCTGACCTCTAAAAGAGGAAGACGGTATCTTTAAGAGTGAAGATTCCAACACACTACAGCAGTGTTATTAAAGGCCACATATATGTAGATTGCCAGTTCTTCTAAAATACTTACAAAGATCTTTCTACTCTGCAACACCCAAGATATCTAAGTGCATGGAGTGAGACTTCGTACCTGCACAGGTATTTATTAGAAGTTATCCTTATGGAGTAACTAAAAGGGGTTTATTAACAATTAAATGACTCTCAAATCAAAGAATTATTTTGATTTTAAAAGACCATATAACCCAATACTTCAGACAGCATGGTCATCACTAGACCATGCAAATAAGCATTACCTTTTCAATACCTCCAGGGCTGGTGACAACACCACTTCCCTGTGCAGCCTGTTCCAGGGCTTGACAAGGTATTGTTCCTAATGTCCAATTTAAACCTCCCCCGGATAAATGAAGCCGTTTCCTCCAGTCCTATTGCTTTTTACTTGGGAGAAATGACCAGCTCTTACCTCACTACAACCTTCTTTCTCACTGTAGCCAGCAGTAAAGCCACCCCACAGCCTCCTTTTCTCCAGATTACATAGCCCCACTTCCCTCTGATGCTCCTCATACAACTTCTGCTCTAGACTTTCTGACAGCTTTGTTGCCTTTCGCTGGACACACTTCAGCACCTTAGTGTCCTTTCTGTACTGAGGTGCCCAAAACACTACTCAAAGTGTGGCCTCACGAGTGCTGAGTACAGGGGGACAATCCCTTCCCTTCTCCTGGTAGCCATACTACTTTTGAATCAAGTCAGGATGTCACCAGCCTTCTTGGCCACCTGAGCATACTGCTGGCTCATATTTAGCTGATTGTCAATCAACAACTGCCACCCCTCCACCACCACTCCCATCTTTTTCAACCAAGCAGCTTTCCCACCATTAAACTATAACTAATGAATGGTCAAATGTAAATTAAACAATTAAGAAATAATTGATTGATAATTTAACACTGATAAAGATTTGATGATGATTTAACTAACAACTCAATTATTTAGACAGTGTTAAACCACTTTATAACCAAGCTATATATAAACATTGCCAACACAAAATATATTTTCAGGTGTAATTAAAAGTATCACTAACACAAAATATATTTTCAGGTGTAATTAAAAGTATCACTTGCCTCACTGAAGACACCAGACACCAGGTTAGCGGTCTCTAGACCATCAGGAAGCTCACTGCCGTGCAGAACTCGAGGGGCTCTGTGAGAACAACTGCATTAATAGTGTGAAGCAATGGTCAAACCACACTTGGTTTTTGCACAGGTGTGGCAGTTTTCACAGGATGGTAGAGGCTGGAAGGGACCTCTGAAGATCACCCACTCCAACCTCCCCCACTACAGATCACCTAAAGGAAAACACTCAGGTTTTGAATGTCTCCAAATACTTCCCAGCCTCTGAGTGGTCCCCCCTTGGGGTGGTGTTATCTCCTAAGAAGACATGGCCTAAGCTTCTCAGTGCCTCAGAAGACATGGCCTCCCACAGTTGTCACATCAGGCACTGGTTAGGCCTTGCTTGCAGACCCACTTGAACCCAACTGCTGCTCGCTCAGTCAGGACGAGATGCAACCCTCAGAGTACCTTTTACAAACCTACCAGTACACAGAGATGCTGCACTAGCCCATACTGAGAGACCACACCCCAAAGTACTGGCTTCAGTTTTGGGCACCTCAATACAAGACAGATACCGAGGTGCTGGAGCAGGTCCAGAGAAGGGCAAATAGTTTGGTGAAGGGTCTGGAGAAGAAGCCTTAAGATAAGTGACTAAGGGAGCTGGGGTGTTTAGTCTGGGGAAAAAAAAAAAAAAAAAAAAGAGACAGACTGAGAGCAGATCTCGTCACTCTCTAAAGCTACCTGAAGGTGGTTTTAGTGAGGTGTGGATCGGTCTTTTTCAACCTCAACGATCCCATGAGGCTTGCACTTAGTGGCCATTTACATAAAGATTGTCTCAGTATTTGTTATAAGAAATTACAAGATATTAGTAAGAGAATTGACAATTACGCAGAAAAAAATTCTCATTTCTCCTAAATACTGTGTAAACTGTTGAAGAATTACCAACAGGTATTAAACACTTTTATAGAAGGGCTTTCAGTTTGGATCTTATACAGTCCTCAGGTGAAAAGCAGTGACTTATTTTATTCACTTCTTTACACCTTCTGTTCATGTTGCATTTTAAACATCCATATAGAAAAAAGGATCTAAGGACCATAAGAGGCGTCTAGGGACTGGAGGATAGCAAATGTTACACCAATCTTCAAAAAAGCTCTTAGGGAAAATGTTAAAAGGAAAGAAAGAAGATCCAGGTAACTACAGACTGGTCAGCCTCACCTCCATCCCAGGAAAGGTGATGGAACAATTGGTTCTATAGGCTGTCTCCAGGCACATCAAGGACAGGAGGGTCATTAAGGACAGTCAGCATGGCTTTACAAAGGGAAAGTCATGCTTGACAAACCTGATAGCCTTTTATGAGGGCATAAGCAGTTGGATGGATGATGGCAGANGGGGGGTGCTTAGCAGATCAAGAGAGGTTTTTCTCCCTCTCTACTCTGCCCTGGTGAGAACACATCTGGAGTATTGTGTCCAGTTCTGGGCTCCTCAGTTCAAGAGGGATGTGGAGCTGCTGGAGAGGGTCCAGCATAGGGCAACAAAGGTGATGAAAGAGGTGGAGCACCTCCCTTCTGAGGAGAGGCTGAGGGAGCTGGGTCTCTTTAGCTTGGAGGAGACTAAGGGGTGACCTCATTAATGTCTATAAATACTTGAGGGGTGGGTGTCAGGAGAATGGAGCCGGGCTATTCTCAGTGTCATGTAGTGATAGGACAAGAGGCAATGGTTGTAAGCTGGAACACAGAAGGTTCCACATCAACCTGAGAAGGAACTTCTTCACAGTGAGAGTGACCGAGCACTGGAACAGGCTGCCCAGGGTGGTTGTGGAGTCTCCTTCACTCGAGATGTTCAAGACCCGCCTGGATGTGTTCCTGAGTGACGTGGTCTAGGTGATCCTGCCGTGGCAGGGGGATTGGACTAGATGATCTTTCGAGGTCCCTTCCAATCCCTAATGATTCTGTGAGTCTATGATTCTGTGACCCGATTGCCAACAGTATTAACTTACCTGGCACCAGGACTCACATCCTAATACCGTACACCAACTGACGATGCCTGTGGAAGTGCCTCAAGCAGAAATGTGACCAGATTCAACACTAAAAATAATATTAACTATGTATTAAGTGAAAATAATCTGAACTACGAAGTGAATATGAATTCGCTTGCAGAATTATACATTTCTTGAATGTGTTAATCTTCATTGAAGACAAAATGGAATGTTTAGTTAAGCTAAATGTTCATCCAAATTTTACTTCAATACAAGAATTATGCCAAAATACTCCAAAAAAGGTCAATTGTGCTTTTAATATAGCAGACTGCTAATACCAAGGCTTTGAGGCAAAAATGGCCTAAACCACATCAAACTAATTGCCCAAAGCACACAGCAGCCTCTTTGCCCATGAAATTCCATGCAGGAAATTAACAGGTCTCTTCCTTCAGCCAAGGATGCAAAGTCCATTTGTGGATGGCTCCAAACTTCTCACAAAGCTCTGAATACATGTACCTAATTCAGTTAAGACAAATGCTTCAGAAGACCAAAAGCACAAATAAATCCACTTTAAAACTACATATCAGTAGACCAAATCACCTTTAAAAACTCAGTTGTGTTAAATTTTTTAAAAGTTTGCATTTTTAGAAGTTATACCTGATGAAGTCATGTTTGAACACAAGCAGTTCCAAATTTAAGCTTAGCATTTTTTAACAGTTTGGGCTTCAAAATGAGAAAAATATTGTTTCTGGAACATGTCCTGAAAAAGTTCAAAGAATAATTTCTTTAGCTGCACACTTCCCACACTTCACCTTTTCACATGACGTATCACAAAGCTTGGAATCTTCTAGTCCTGATGAGACACTATTTCTTTTTCAACAGTTGCTCAGACTGCAAACAGACTCAGCCAGATAACAATCTAGGAATCTAATAAAAACGAGGAAAACCTAGAGCCAAATAAACTTTGCAAGTCCACTTTCAAAAGCTGCAGCTGGAGCATGTTGAAAATTATCACAGGGAAACTGATTTCAGTTTCCTTCAAAACAGTGCCACAGAAGTAAAAACACATGAACAAATCTATATAAGCAGAAAAAACACCTAGGTAACACAACAAGAGCTGCCCCCAAAGTTTGCTCCCCAGCACTTTTAACAGGTAAGCCACTACATTTGCACAAGTTATTACAAATTGTCCTGATAAATGCACATTACTATGGAATAGCAAGGTAATAGATGCTGTGTACAGTCTAAGTGACTCTGCATCAGGGAGACTAGTTCCCCTAGGGCAGGTGTAGGGAGTTGTATAGCAACTGAATATTGTTGGGACATGTATACTGCAACTTAATATTGCTCAAAGGTTTCTTGAATGTAGACAATGACTTCATTTGATAAGCAAGCAGATGGCAAGAGTAATCACACAATGCTAAAAAAAAACTATGAAAACTTATGACCATTAATCAGACTGTGTTAGCAATACCAACTACACCTGCCAACAATCGTTAGAAACCAAGTATTATTTACACCAACTTGTAATAAAGTGAAGGTGGCCAGAGACGCCTGTGCTCCAAGAGATGGAAGGATGCATCCAGTCAGAAAAAAAAGAAAAAGCAGCTGGAGCTGCAGATCTCAGTAAGGGATAGTGGAGGAAAGAGCAGAACTCTGCAGAGGTATTTCACGTTGAGATAGGTAGCAGAGTGCTTCAAAGATTACATAAAAATCAACACCTCAAACAGCAATATTCTATTGCTATACACTGGCCAACTTTCAATTTCTAGTAGTGCATTGTTAGGGTCATGTAAATCTCAAGTTTGTTATTAATACGAAATGCAATTTGCTACTTCTTTAGAGAGATGTGATGATGTTAGTGTACAGAACAACCTAGATCTTACTGTCCCTGAAACGAAATGGGCTTACTTTCAAGACTGAAAATTATCCTGGCATACTAAACAATTTATGCTTTCACTAACAGGTTAAACTCTCATGTCATGAAACAGTTTAAGAATCTTGAGAGTTTTTTACTTCAGTTTTTGTGTCATTAACTTGTGCCCACATGAAATGGTAACAGAGGAGGCATGCTCTTCTTATTTAGTTAATCAATACACCTAAAGATTAACAAGGACAGTCTGCTCATTCCACCAACTTTTGCAGTTTTACGGTAAGCTCCACGCATCTTTAGGAATGAGAGCCCGCCTCCTTCCAGAGGATAACAATGTTTTTAAACATTAGTCTTCAACATAACCTTAGTTGCCATCGCATCAATGAGGACTACACAGAAATACTGAAAAAACAGTAAGCACATTTTGCAAAAGTTCAAAACATTTTTGTTAAATTAATCACAACACCAAGGAAACAGCTGTCACCAAATTCTCAGCCTTTAAGTTATGTCAATGACTAATAGTATGTCCCTCTCCTGACAAGAAAGCACGATTAAAGCTTTCCTGACAAACCAGCACTAAGCCATGGACAATTTACATTGGTTCTTCAGGAGGTGTCTTCACACTTTTACATAACAAGTGGAAAGCAAGGGACATACAGTCTTGCTTTACAAGAAGAAAAACACTTCCTATCAGATTGCTTTTGCGCAGTCACCAGATCTACACTCAAAGGTAAGTGTATGCCAGTAGATGAGGAATAGGTAGAATATGATGATCATCCCTCAAACGCAAACTCCACTTCTTTACTTTTTAGCCACAGGAATGTTTCTGTGACTATAAATTGTGAAACTAATCAAATTACTTTAAGGAAAAAGGTTCAGGGCTACAAAGAGTTTATCCACTCTCTACAAATCAGTCACAGCATGCATGTTAAAAATAAAACAATAAGCAAGAAGTCTTATTCTAGCTAATCTGTGTTTACATTCATTTACAGATTAAAAAGAAACTCCACTAACAATGGTAACTAGTCACCTTCTTAAATGTAGTGACTCATTAGGCACTATTCCTTCTGTTCAATGTTTGAAAGTGTGTTTGCATCTGTTTCTTCCACGTTTACATGACATTGTGTCTTTTTATCAGCAAAAAACTTATCCCTACACAATCAATCCCCCACCCGCAAAAACAGATCACATATAAGACAACTACATTTTCAAATTTACAAACTACAATGGTTCCATATAACACTTTAAGAAAGGTTCAGTTATAGTGCAGCTACGTTTCTATTAAAAATAACACTGTCAACAGAAATGTTCATTTATTTCCAAGTTTTCAAACTGTTATTACACGTATGTCATGTAACTCCTTTTTATTTGAACATTAAGGTAATTATTACAGTTGGAGGATTCATATTTCCAGTGGCCTTTCTGCAAGTAGACACCACCATAACAAAACACGTAACATTGCACATGGTTAACAATAAGACATTTGAGTTACCAGAATTACAATAATCAGGTGTTTTTTGCTATGAGATCACATAAGTACATAATTGGGACATTTCCTTTAACAGAAATATCAAACCTGGTACTGCATTTCTTTAATTTCAATATGAACATCTCTACAGAAGAGCAACATCGTACATGACAGTTTGATTCATCACACATATGGTACTTTGGCAGCTCTAACTGTGATGTATTTTTCCCCCTAAGCTCCATAGTAGTTTAACTTAGAAAACATATCCCCATGCTAATATCCCCTGCACAAACATAAAGAATAAAACACGTTGTTTTGCCACTTCAGTTGGGAAAGGGAGCATTGTTTTTAATCTCACATTACACAGCCTTTTCGTACATGCACAGTTTTCTTCCATGGACACATCTACACATACTTTACCTACCATCTGGTCTGCAATAAAATAATCTTTATTCAAAGAAATCTGATTTCTCTTTTAAAATTAGAAAGACCACAGCCCTAGACAATTACGCGACGGATTACTACTGTTTCCTTCAAAATAATATTGCATGTGTCTAATTTTTGTCAAGTCACAAGCACTTCAGCCATCTGATGTGCAATGAATTCCCTCACAAGTCAAGTCATCCCATTTTAAGTTCCTTCGTGAAACGGATTTAGTTACCTTTTTCATAGGACATTCGCGCAGACGTTACCATAGGCTCAGATTTTCAAATACAGTATAAGTTACTGTAAGAAATATAATGGGCAGATGCAAAACTATTTTTAAATACACATGCTAACTACAATGCAAACTGCCCCACGTCTCATCAAGTAAAATGGAACATCTTCGGTAACCACTACATATATTCAGCACTGGGATTATCTGTAACAGGAACTTGTAGTTCTCAGTTAATCATTATAAATTTCTTTAAACACCTCTACCATCACTTTCCACAAGAGAACTAATCACAATATTAATACTGTTTCAATTATTCCTCATATAAATGAATTTAACTCCCCACCTTTCTGAACAAATTATATTGTACTGATGCAGAACTCTCATCCAATGACCTACTACTAAGTGAGGACAATTGTTCTGTCACATATAATCACTCACTTGAAAGTAGCCACACAGAAGCTTTCAGGTTAAATGGGTGAAATATGTTTGCAAAATCTCAAATACTGCAAATGAAAAAAAACCACCTAGAGCTTGTTGATAGTGATCTGAAGCAATTAATTTTATTCATCCATCTGTGAAATTTTAGCACATGGTTCGTATGTTTTTCTAATTGGTCCATATATCCCCTTAAGAATTGCTCAAACACACTTATGTGCCAAAAAAATGCACCTGTTAGCACAAAACATCTCTTCATCCTAGTACAGACTTTTAAGAACTATCTCCCGAGCTATACAAAACCAGATCTTTACTTTATATGTAACATGTCAACAATGGGTAATTCGAAAACAAAGTGGAGGTATCTGACATATTTGAAGCAAGTAAGATGCATCTGTTTTGATGAACTCACCCTTCAGCAACCATTTTGGACTTAAATCAAAATTTTGCTGCACAGGATCAGCAAATAGTTTATATAAACAGGGGTAAAATTTTTTAACTACAATAAGTTTAACATCAAATGGGAAAATTAGAGCTGAATTAAGTTCAACATTCACTACATAGTCTTGAAATGTCAGTTTTCATGAAGTTCTTTCATCTTGTTCTTTTGATGAGTTGAATAAAGTCAGAAAATGAACTCTTCTCCAATTTTGCTAACATACATTTCTTCACTGTAGTTATCAGAGAACAGTCCGGGTTTTGGACCTTATGACAGTTTCAACACCTCTGCAACGGGCAGGGACACCTCGCTAGAATAATGTGTCAGACAAATCTGATCTTTCACTGTTAACTTATCATACTGGTAGATCCCTTATCACTCCAAGTTTTACTCAAATATCACATACTCCCTTCTTCCTTCGTTTGTGACAGCTACACCAAGAAGCCCTTCAACTGGGGCAGCATCAAAACTAATAGAGGTTCAAGTGGACAGAAGCTTCTCTTAACAGAATAGCACAACGGTTGACAAGTGAAGTTCAATCCATCACAGAATGTCACAGGTTGGACAGGAAAGATCATCTAAGTCCAACCCCCCTGCTGGAGCAGGGTAAGCCTACAGTGCTATCTCAAGATACGCTGTCCTACATGGGGCTCAAACGCATGACCCCGGGAATTCAGAGTCCCATACTCTACCAACTGAGTCAGCCAGGTGCTGAAGTTATAATCCCCTATGTACTAGTGCTCAGCTGTAAGCACTTAAGTAACTTCCGTACAAAAAATAAACCAGCTGTGCACGTGTCAGCCACACAACGCAAGACGTGGCTCAGTGAGACAGCGTGGACAGGGCAGAAGAACAAGAGCCAGACATTCTGGCTGAAACAATTTTAATGCTGTTTTGACTCTTCAACTTTGGGTACAGCCTAATTTAAACAGCACTGTTTACATAATACTTAAAGGAACAAAAGTCCTACAAAGACTATTGGTTACTCTGTAAAAAAAGAACCTAAGTATGACTTCAAGAATTGAGTTTAATGCAAAGCTTTAAAAGGGTACTTAACCAATAACCGTATTTGAAGTTTTTAAATACTATCTTACTCTGAGGTATATGTTATTACTGTGGAAGTTTATGCATCACATTCTAAAATCTAGGGTCCAAGAAAAAAGGCTAATTGTTACTTTCTAAGTCAAGCACGCTATATAGAAAAATGGGAAGAAAAGAGCATGTGGTTTGTGTTCAAGTGTTATTGTTTAGTATCACAGTTCATGCAAATAATGCAAAAAGGTCTGTATACTCAAGACTGTTTACATCTGAATAAATAGGCTAAATTAGCAATGATGGTATTTAAAATTAACTACAAAAATGTGTTTTACCAAGTATTTGCTGTTTGTATCAAGTCCTAAAGCAGAATGCTGTCAGGTAAATATCAAAGAGTATGAAATAAAAGGAAAAAACACCTGGAGACATTTTAAGCAATCTCCACAGAAAACAAATCCATATTAACTGTTACTTAAACTGGAACTAAAACAGAGACTAAAGCTATTAGGTGGCCTTTTCAGGCCAACAACTTCAATCCAAAGGCCATGAATAAGTACGCTTTACATATTATTTGATTTTACACCATGAAGTTAAAGCAACACATCTCATTTTAGTAAAGTATACACAAATAGCCTCACTCAGAATACACTTTTAATGCACATTAAAAAAGTATTCCTCTTACAAATTGTTTTGCAATCCAAATATACAATAGCTTGGAAAACAATATTTTAGAAAACAAAAGCCAATGCTAAAAGACCGCTTAATACAACTCAAAAGTTTGTGTATGGCTTTGCCTTTACAGTTTTCTTACTGCATCATCAATATCAGAAATCTGTTCCTTCAGCTGGTTCCACTGTTCTGGATTTAAAGAAATACCTGAAATGCATTAAAAATAAACACTCATGACACAACGATAATTGTGCTGTAGGATCTTGCATAGTTACTATCAAGGCTGGTTTCAAACGCAAAGCCCTACGTCACAATATTAACACTTGAATTACTTCAACAACCATTCAAGTTACATAGTAAAACTACTCATTTGGAACACTTTAGTTTCACTTTAGACTAACTGGAGAAGTTCAAACTAAAAAAAAAATAAAAAATCAGTAAGGTATAAGAGAGTCATTCACTAGTATTACGCTAAACACAGAGAGTGAAATACAGCTGTGGCCTTGACAGAAGGCAGGACAGAAGTCCTATATGAGAAGTAAAAATTCATTCATACTCCTGTTGGCTCCTGAAAGCTGTACGTCTGTGGCCTGAACTTCTATGCCCTTTTAAAGTACAATAATTATGTTTTATTTTTTACCTTGTTTCTTAAAGCACCACAAATTCCACATTCCCTAAGTTAGCTTAGCAGAGACTCTATTCCACTCCCGAAAACACACAAACCAACATGGAAGTTATTTTTTCACTTCAAGTTCACTAGTTTCTACTGACATTCAATCAATAGCATTCAGCGTCAATCAATCAATCTCCTCAGTTCTAAATTTGCACTTCTCAAGCTTGAGTCCACGCATGCATCTCCCTTGTGTTTTAGTCTTCTCTTTCTTCCTCTACAATCCCTATGCCAACTCCATGCAAGTACAGACTCACAGGCCTATCTCTCATACTCCCTCCAGCCAGGCTCTTCTTTCTAATATTTACCCCTACTTTACTCCCTTAGCGATGTGGCTTCCTTCATTGCTTGCTCCCTGTAGGTGAAGCAAAACCTAAAAATGGGTGACACTCTGAATTCCATTTTGGAGGCTCAGGCCTTTTTTTTTTTTAAACCTTGTCAGAAAGCCACTGTAACTTTGAGCAGTAAACAGTCTGCATGGAGGTACTCTAACAAGTTCTCTGCCAGTACTCAGAGACTGGTTTCATTAGCAAACAGGTAGATGAGGTGTGCTAAACATTACTATTGGAGGAAGATGTCCCTGAATAACACACCAGATGAACTACACATTGTTGAGACCTACTGTTTGAAACAATTCAACACAATCTTTTGAACTTTTGGAAAAGTCTTCTGTTATTACACAATTTCAAGTCCTTATCCTGTATTTAGGATTGTTAAATAAGGATCCTGTTAGACTTGCACATTGTACCAATACTATTAATTATAAACTAATAAAATTCAACCCTTTTGCCACACTTGGCTAATCCATCCAATCTTGTTTGTATGTCAAACTGCACATACTTTAGAATTTATTCTCTAAACAAAAGATGTGAAAGTCCTTAGTCTTTTCTGATAAGTAGCAAAAAATACAGCAGGATGACCATGAGCCAGCAATGTGCCCTTGTGGCCAAGAAAGCCTATGGCATCCAGAGGTGGATCAGAATGGGGGATGGGGGTGGTTAGCAGATCAAGAGAGGTTCTTCTCCCCATCTACTCTGGCCTGGTGAGACCGCATCTGGAATATTGTGTCCAGTTCTGGGCCACTCAGTTCAAGGACACAGAACTGCTGGAAAGTCCAGCACAGAGCCACAAAGACGATGCAGGGAGTGGAACACCTCTCTTATGAGGAAAGGCTGAGGGAGCTGGGTCTCTTGAGCTTAAAGAAAAGGAGACTGAGGGGTGACCTCATTAATGTTTAGAAACGTGTGAAGGGTGGAGGAGGATGAAGCCAGGCTCTTCTCAGTATCTTCTAGTGATAGGATGAGGGGCAACGGATGTAAGAGGGAACACAGGAGGCTCCACATCAACATGTGAAGGAACTACTTAATAGTTAAGGGTGACAGACCACTGGAATGGGACGCCCAGGGGTGCTGTGGACTCTCCTTCTCTAGAGATGTTTAAAACCTGCGTGCATATGTTCCTGGGCGACCTGGTCTAGGTAATCCTTCTGTGGCAGGGATATTGGACTAGATGATCTTTCGAGGTCCCTTCTAATCCCTAATGTTCTGTGATTCTGTGAAATCCAAAATAAGAATTGTCCTGTGTGAACAGGTGTACCGGTACACCTACTCATATAGGTTCATACCTGTTCTCAGTTATTAACAAATGCTGAAAACACTTCTCAAACTTTCCAAGTATGTATTCAGTGCACTGCTCCTGGGCATATCAGAAGAATGTACCTTATGCTAGGGGTATGTTAAATGTCGTCAAACTCCAAGGCAAATTCTTTCATACTTGCCATTATTCTTCGCAGAACATGAAAATCAATTATAGGAGACTTTTCTAACAGAAGCAAACTGACCTTAAGCAAAGGACTATTACTGCAACTATCCTCACATTCTCATCTTACAGGTGACAGTTCTGAAACAGGTTCAGTGAAGGCACGCCATAGAAAGCAAATATAGGAGTGGTAATTAAACATACAAAAGCTTATGCTGAAGCACAGACCTGAAACTTGAACACTTGAAGTGTTTTCAACTAAAAATCTTTACATAATTTTCCAAAATTAGTCACATTACATGTTTCAATTATTTCAGTTTAAAATTTTATAGAAATTGAAGGATGTAATTATTTAAAAGAAATTAACTTCTCAGCACAAATTTGTAAGTTAAATATTTTCACTGAGTTTTTTAATCAATTCCGATTCTAATAAAAGACAGAAATTGCATTAAGTAAGTTAAGGGCTGAAAGGATAGTGGAGAATATCTATGTCTGTAACTTCCATACCAAATCTGCTTGCATTTGATGCCTTATTTACTATCGTGGAAATCTGTTTAAGAAAACAGGCTCAGGTCAACAAACCCTCCATAACTTTTTTATAATCTACAAATAAGAGTAACCATTTGTTAAAATATAAATCATAAAAAAGTAAAAATATTACTCTAAAAATATAATGTAGAAACAAATAAAAATACTGGAAGAGCTAAGTTCTCGCAGACTACAAACAATGTTTTAACACAAAATAACACAATGCAGAACAGTACCTTTTCTGCCAGGCTTCATTTCACCTTCTTGATCCATCCAATATTCTCTAATATCAATTAAGACTTTGCCCTTAAAGTCACGAACACTGACATACCTCATTTTGCCAATCTGTCAAAACACATACAAGGATCTTTTAAGGCTTTTACGTGTTACAGTATTCGCTTTTACCCACAGTATCAGACTCAGACATATGACACTACACGCCGTAGCTTATTTTAGACACCACAGAAACAACTAGATTAGAAGCTTAGTCAGTAGGCTAACAAGTCATGACAACATAATTGGATGAACAACTTAAATTGAGTTTAGTACTCAATGCTCAGTGCAAAACTAGCTCTCCCAGAATAAAAACATCTATATTCTTAACATGCTTCTCAAATAGCTACTGATTTGCCATTTTTGGAAACAAAATTTTGATTGTTACAATCACCCTTTTTGCAGCAGTTGCAAACAAACAAAGAGGGAAATCTACATCCAAATCTAAATTTTTAGTCCATTTCACATGTACAGAGAGCACACTAGATATTGATATGATGTAATCATAATTTCTAGAGAATTTTTTTTTTTTTCAGTTGGGTTTTTTTACTTTTTTTTTTTAAACACAGTAAATATAGATGGAAATACCTGGTAGCCACCAACTGTCCTATACTTTCTCCCAAGCCTTCACAGCACTTGACCAGAACTGTGGTCAAAACACTATCACTGGTCAAGGTGTTCCAAAAGAACATCCAAACTTTAATCAACATGAAGCAGTGTGAAATTACTTTGGAATGACATTATTTCTGCCCCATAGCAACTATAAGGACATATTTTCCACTTATTTTGAGGGAATGAGAGGAGGTTGGGGGGTTGCAAGGGAAAGAGCAATCACACAAACAACTACATATTTAAACTCATTAAAGGCATCTGCAAATCTGATAAAAATTTTGTTCACAAAAATTACAATATATGATGCGAGTCTGAGAATCACAGACTAGATGAAAAACACAATGAAATCATACTAACGTAAAATGTTCTTAAGAATTGTGTATGTGTCTTCTGGATACAGTTTTTGAAGAACACATTCTAAGCAGTTTTAAAACAGAATATTCTTTTCTGTTAAAGCAAACCTGAGTTTTCAAATTCATTAGTCTATGTATATTATTTTGATACAATTTAACAAGGGCCCAAACATCTTTACTATAATTAAGTCTGACCAGAAAAGTTGAACAGCTCTCCAATCGATTAAAACAATCCATAGATGTTAAGGTCATAAGCTGTTACCTCATAAAATAAAGAAGAATTATTTCATTTTCTTGAAGTAATTCTTCTTCTTACGCAGATCATGCTACATTAATTCTAAAAGTAATTTTTAAATGATTAGGACATCTTTAGATACTGTAAGCCTGAAGTAGCTTTCCTATTTCACCTTTTAAAATGAACATAATAGTTTATAAGGGTTTTTTAAATCAATTTACTAAGTATTTTCACAATTCTAAAAATCTAACATTAAAAAATAAAGTATGATGTCGTAGCAGATTAGTTCTTTCAGACCAGACCTGGCACCACATCCAAATCCACCAGCACCACTGGTAAAGTATATCCTGAACAGTCTATACAAGCATTTCTTGACTTTACATTTTAATGCCTCAATGAGTTTTAAAGTCACCCCTAAGAACAGCTTAGTAGTAATACCTTTTTTCCACGGCTCTCGGTCACTAAGCCTCCCATAAATGAAAGGTTACATATGAAAACGCTGAAGTTAGGTTTTACATCACTGTCTAGATTTCAGCTGAATGTTCACAATAAATTTTGAATGTCCAGTTGAACTCTATGCAAAAGCTGCCACTGGTAAAAGCTTTAAATAGGGTTCTCAAGTTCAGTTTCAATTACCACCTAATGTTAAAAACCTCAACCAAAGGCTAAATCTGTTAAATTGATGTTTCTCAATGTTGAGTTACCTGTAATTCTGGCACAGATTCATTTCTGAACAATTGATTTTTCATTCAGCAGCTAAGAGTCACACAACAATTTCACTGATGAGACATCTTTGTGTCTATAACCACAGCAGCCTTGCTCCAAGGATTGTATTGATTTATAGCAGCATTGTTACTGCAGTTCAACCCTCATAGACAAGATAAAACACTTTTCAGTATGACATCCGATTACACTGTTCTGCTGAATGCACAAACTAAAAGACATTAAAACCATTACTTCCAGGTTTCCATTTCTTAAGAGTTAAAGACACTGAACTGTGTCTCTGTTACCTTCACAGCTGCACAATTAACTTCCTGTATGAATTTCAGCAACCCCCCTTCTTCACCATTTTTTCTTCTAACTCCAGTTTGTCTTGGTTAAACTGTACGAGCACCACATAAGCACAAACACCTTTCTTTCTTAGCTGGTAACAATGCACTCAGCATTAGAAGGACAATAGAGTCCTGTACACAGTGAGACACGCAATACAAGAAAACTGATCATGAAAAGCATCAGTAACCACATAAGTTTCAGAATTAATGTGCTAGACATCTCCCGGACATCACAGAACTATGTATTTTTTCATTTTCAGGAACCAACGATACCTAAAAGCACTACACTGAGAAAGCAAAAACAAAAGAGGGAGACAGCACAACACACAGCCTGCCAACATGAAAAGATAAAATTTCAGTGAAATGCCTTGAGCATGTGATGTGGTATTCACTGATGCTGCATGCTGGCAGTATTAACAAACTGTATCCAAATGAGGCATAGGTAGGGGTGGGATTTGTCAAACTAACCGAAGCACATGATGCAGACCTCCTGCTAGCTTTAAGCTACAAACAGGAATCTATTATATCAATACTAAATGCTTCCACATTAACATAAATAATGCCTGTCCTTATGGACTCTATTAAATGGGTGTAAAATAAATTTCAACACTCCAGCTGTGCCAAATTTTAAAACAAATTTCAAAATACACTAGGCCACTTATAAAACCCAAAAAGGCCATGCCATGTAAGTAGATAAAATATACTTGGTCCCTTATACTGATTAATTCTCTTGTGCTTCCCTTTTACTATTCTTCACAATCAAATACGATTACATCAACATTAGTCTCAAATAAGAACAATAAAATGCAGATATTTGAGAATATGTTGAATCTTCTAAATACAATAGCCACAATGAGCTCTATATAAGGGAAGCTGTTGACTCTTAAGAACACAGCCTGAAGACACAGATCACATCTCTAAGTTTCACATCATTTGCGTCCACTGCCGTCCACAACTTCTGACTGCTCTATGAATGCCTTGTAGCCTCATTTCCATCAAATTATCCTACAGACACTGACATACCAGAGATCACCTAACACCCATGGGAAAACAGATGACTTTCTCATGTTACTAACAGTCCTACACCATTTCTTTTGCCTTACACAGTGCTGAGACTGTTATTAGGCACTTCTCCCACATTCTTTAACAAACTTAACAAACTAAGTCTCTACAACTTGAAGTTACTTTCCAGGCAGCTACTCAGACATTTAATGTTTTGATCCACATCTCTAAAGCAGGCAAACCTGAGCTACACACTTTCACACAGCTTTCTGCACATGCTGCTACTGTCTCAAGCTAAGCCCAAGAACTGCAATGCCACAAATTCCCAAATGCATCTTTATGCCATCATAAAAACAAGGACAATGTCAAAAAATTACGTTTCTGGATGTTTAGTAAGAAAAAACAGAACCATAAAACAAAGAAACAAGCAAAACCTATTCCAAGACAGTGCTATAATAGAGGAGCCAAGCTACCCTTGACCTAGTTAAATAGGAATGAAGACTCCACAGTTCAGTTTCCAAGAACCCTTTTTGCAAGAGCCCTGGTTAAAAAATATTTCCATGTAGAGACAGTCCTGATCTAATATTTACCACATGCTCACATTAAGTGCAGTACTTACTGATCGAATGATTACCCATGTACCAGGATGGCAACATCAATTGCTGCAACTCAGATTCTTTCACTCTGCTGAAAATGGACAAAGCTTTTTCTGCCCACTTCCATCTGCATACTAGCATGATAACCCCCTTTCACCAAGGCTACAGGATACCAAGCAAGCACTTTGCTGTATATCAGTTATCTTCACTAGGCTCTGTACGTCATCAATTTACCTGAAACATATTCTCATCTCTGTTACTGCTTTGCTTAGAAGAAGCTGCACCTTTTGAACTTTCACCAGTCTTTTGTTTCTTTACAGGCTTTTCTGGAACCACTTGCTTTTTCCGCTTTGCCTTGGAGCAACAGAAAAGAAGAAAAGCATGAATCACAACTCTTAAGTTAGCGAAACATTTATGTTAAGAGGTCACAAACTACTACTATATGCAATATATGTTATTATGTTCCTGCTGCAAAGGCGGAAGCCCAAGACTGTACCTTCAAACCAGAATTTTGTAAAAAATAGAAATGAGCCTAATTCTAATTCTGTACCTAGTGAAGTTTATCGTAATACTGTGTTTTAAAAAGAATTGAATGAAATAAAAAATTCTACTCTTTCCAGACAGTAATATTGTCTACTGACAATACTGACAGTGAGGGTGACAAAGCACTGAAACAGGCTGCCCAGGGAGGTTGTGGAGTCTCCTTCACTAGAGATGTTTAAAATCCACCTGGATGTGTTCCTGTGTGACTTGGTCTAGGTGATCCTGCAGTGTCAGGGGGATTAGACTAGATGATCTTTTGAGATCCCTTCCAATCCCTAATGATTCTATGATTCTATTCAGTAGCAAGACTAAAAACTTTTCAATTTAATGAGTGTTTCACCTTCCCTTCCACAGAGTGCAACAAAAAATGCAGCTTATAGCACTTATAAAGAAACCAACTAAATGAGATAATGAAGAAAGGATGTGGAAGTCTCCTCCACCAACATACTTCTTTCTTAAATCAGTGGCCAATCTCTGTCCACAGCATGATAACTTAAACATGCTTTTAAAACATTCAGACCATACCACATATGAATCAAGTTACCTGCAGATGCTACAATGGTACCATCTCTGCTAGTGGTTATAGAGTAACCATATCTGCCCCCTCAAAAGGGTGATATAAAAATACAAAAAATTTGTCTCACCTTTTAGTGTAATATTGTGCATAACGTCTTTTAACAAAACAGTTCCAAAAAATACCAGAGGTTGTGAGAGGAAAAAATACCTTACTGCCCATTAAACCACAGTGCCTTTTCCTTATTAAAAAAAAAAAAATCAACTGACAATTTTCTCTTCTACCGAAGAGAAGAACTACCGAAGGCAGAACATCTAATTTCTAACGTGCAACCAAGTCAACTCTGAACCAATTCAGTAAAGCACACTAAGTCTCTTCACGTAGTATGTTAGAAGACCTGGTGTCTGTGTTACCAACTAACACTTCTTAAAGAGAGAACTTCACTTTTTTCTGGTTTTGTTTGTAATGAGTGGCACATCTATATAAGGTGATATCAACAGGAACATCTGATTTATGTATTTAAGACAGTCACACGTTAAAATTAATTAACTCCAGACATTAAGGTTGGCTAAGCCTGTGAGAAAGTAGCACACAGTATTACAGTAAATATAAGAAATCTGAAACACAGAAAAGGAACATGCAAACAAGAGGAGGAAATGGCACATGGAGGTCAGGGCAAGTAGAGGTTTTCATTTTGGACACGTAATCCAGATGTCCCCCTCCAAACTATGGGCACGGAGCTGGAAGGGGGCTGAAAGGGGTGGTCCTGTCCTCAAAATTCGTCCAAATTCTTGCCACCAGGGGTAGCTTATACAGAAGCCTTCTGTAACTTGCCACAAAGCAGCAAAGAATTCCAGAAAGCTTGTGGTCAGATATGTTATACTGGAAAGAAAGCAAAACTAAATTTAAGGGAAAAAGTTTACTACAAGGCAAAAAGCATGCTATCGACTCAAACCTTAATCCTGGGGAGTGTTTTTTCATTTCTTGTAGCAGGAGTGTGGGAGGGTGGTGGGTAGGGTGATTTGGATTAAGTCTGATAGATCATATGGAATGACAAGCATGTTGTGACATCACGCTCACCTAAGATGGGGTTCCTTAGCCCCAAAATGAAATACAAGAATTAACAGAGTAGCAATAAACTGTTCACCTTTTTGTCAACTTCACTGTCTGAATCACTAGCAGAGGAGCTTGAAGACACAAGTTCCTTTGACTTAGGCATTCTAGGAAAAGAAATGAGAACACTATAAATGGAATAGATTACATTAGAGCTGAAAAAAACCCATCTTCAAACAGTCTAACTCAGAGCACTCTTACAGACTTTCCAGCCTTTTCATACATAAGTTATAAACATGATCTCAAACACTTTTGCTATGTCTTCTGCTCTTTGATGCATGAATGCATACTTTTTCACATGGCAGAAATTATTTAAAAATTACAACATAATACTATTCTTCAGTTGATTTCTTTATATTACTTTCACAAACTATTAAAGCTGTGACATTTGCCAGTGGGATTTGCAAGCAACATGTTGCATAATCATACATTAATTTGAATTTCCCAAGAAAGTCACTTCAGTGTAGAGCAAAGTACAGTATTGCAATTAATATTTCAACTGCAGCTTCAACACATCAGTCACTGGGGTCTATTCATTTGCAATACAAGTGGACATTCAACTATACTTGAATGCATGCTGCCTGGTGTGCTTCAGCATCTCTCTAATATGCAAACATGCGGTTAGATACAGCAGTTGCACACCTTGTCTGCTATTAGAAACTATAACAAACTTTTTTTAGAACAAACACAGAGAAACTGCGTGAAATAAATTAGAGACAGGAAAAGCTAAGGAAAGCAGCACATCTCAGGAAATAAAAAGGAATAGCAACGTTTTTATAGCTGGCAGTGGAAAAAAAAACCATATGCAAATGAAAAAAGTTGATCCAAGTTTTGTGCAATAATTGCAGGACTTAAAAATAAACAGGGTATAGGGAAGCACACGTAAGCCATGCAGCAGAATGGAGGCAGAGAACTGGCACGGGACAACACAGAAACAAGCAGTGTGATGAAACGAAACCAGGGAGCCGAGCGAGGAAATACTGATGCGTGGTGGGGACGACAAGCTCAGTAGGGGATAACCCCAGGGTCCGCTTGAGGATGAGAGCGTGACAATATGGAGGAAAGTGGGGATGGAAACTGAAAGAAAAAAAATGAGGGACAGTTAGGTGCCCCTGGAGACAGGGCAGCGAGCACTGTGAGGAAACACCTCAGCACCGGTGAGAGTGAGGGTGAAACGAGACGGGCCAAGCGAAGAGGAGAGAAAGCCTAAGAAAAAAGACGATCTAGGAACACGAAGTAGGCGTATCCCAGCCGCCATCTTCCTCCCCTATTCCTCTTTTCAAGGGCTCGTGTTGCCCCCCCAGAGAAAAGAGGGCCCAGACAAGGCGAGGCTAGGCCAGGACGCTCGGGTCCTGCCGGGGCCACGGGGCAGCACAAAAGCCATGGAAGAGGAGCGATGGCGGAGGAGAAAGGCGGCACAAAGAGGTCGGGGGTCGCCACTGAGCAGGGTCACACCCCGGGCCGGGGGACCAGCGCCGGGCGGTTCCCTGCCGCCATTTTCTCCTTCCCTGCCTGAAATTCTTTGCCCCCCAACATGGCAGCGGCTTTTTCTCCCGCCCCAGGCCCTCTCCACATGTTAGCCCTCCCGCAGGGCGCTCGAGGAGAAGGGGTAGCCCCGCCGCACGCCGCCCAGCGCCGGCCAGGGCTCAGGGGCGGGGGGCGGAGAAGATGGCAGCGGCCCCAGGGGGGCGCGGGGAAAGGGGGATCCCCAACACTCACGTTGTACTCTGCGCGCAGCTACCCAACACCACGAGAGAAACGGAAGTGACGCGCAACCAAATCCCCGCCCCAACCCGGCAGCATGTGCGCGGAGGCGGTGTTTAGAGGGGCCGGATCCCCTTTGTCGCAGCTTCCTGCGGGTAGGGCTGTCGTAGCAGGCGGTTTTGCATTGGGCAACCGCAGCGGTGGGCGCAGTCGAGGAAAAGCGCTGGTTCCCCTTTTCGTGCTCGGGGTGACCGGGTCTGCTTTTTCTTACCCCGTTTTCAGCTGTTAGGGATTTGCAGCTGCGGGGTCAGCGCTGGGGCTCCCATTCTGGCAGGCCCAAAGCCCTGTTCATGGAATCAGAATCACAGGGCTGGAAAAGACTTCCGAGATAATCAAGACCAGCCCTCAACGCTACCGTGCCAAATAAACCAAGTGCTGTGACTAAAGGGTTTTTGAGCACCTCCAGGGATAGTGACACACTACCCAAGCCCATTGCAATGTTTAACTGCCCTTTCAGTAAATAAGTTTTTCCTTATATCCAATCTAGATCTACCCTGGTGGAACTTGAGGCTGTTTTCTCTTGTCTGAACCCTACTTACTTGTAAGAAGACATCAACATCTATGTCTCTACAACACCCTTTAAGGTAGAGAGTAAGTTCAGCTCTCAGTCTCCTCCAAGCTAAACACCCCCAGTTAGCTCAGCTGCTCCTCATAGCAGTTATATTCCAGACCTTTCACCAGCTTTGATGCTCTCTCACAGAATCACAGAATTACTGAGGCTGAAAAAGACCACCAAGATCATTAAGTCCAGCCTATTACTCAACAACACCACAACCTAGACCATGGAACTAAGTGCTATGTCTTTCCTTAAACACCTTTGGGGATGTGGATTCCACCACCTCCTTGGGCAGTCCATTCCAATGTCTGATCACCCTTTCCATGAGGAAGTGCTTCCAAATATCGCACCCAGCCTTCCCCTGGTGCATCTTCAGATCATGCCTTGTTGTCCTGTTGGTCGTTGCCTGAGAGAAAAGCCTGACCTCCCCCTATCTACAAGGTCCCTTCAGGTAGCTACAGAGATGGAGAAGGTCCCCCCAGAGTCTCCTCCAGTCTAAACAAACTCAGATCCCTCAGCCTCTCCTCATCAGACTTTTCCCCTAGTCCCTTCACCAGCCTCATTGCTCTCCTCTGGACCTGCTAAAGTACCTCAATCTCTTTCTAGAAATGAGAAGCCCAGAACTGCCCCCAGTGCTCAAGGTGAGGCCTCAGCATTGTTAAGTACAGGGAGAGAATTATGTCCCTACTCCTGCTGGCCACACAATTCCTGATGCAAGCCAGGATGCCATTGGCCTTTTGTGCCACCTGAACACACTGCTGGCTCTTGTTCAACTGGTTGTCAAGCAGTACCCCCAGGTCACTCTCTGCCAGGCTGCTCTCCAGCCACTCATCCCTCCATCTGTAGTGCTGCAGGGGATTATTGTGGCCAAAGGGTATGACCCTGCACTTGGCCTTTTTAAACCTAATCCCGTTGGCCTCTGCCCATTGACCCAGCCTGTCCAGGTCCCTCTGCAGTATCCTCCTCCACTCCAGCAGATCAACACTGGTCCCCAACCAGGTGTCATATGTGAATTTACTAAGGGTAGATTTGATCCTCTCATGCAGGTCATCAATAAAGATAGTGACTAGAACTCGGCCCAGTACTGATCCCTGGGGGCACCACTGGTCACTGGACACCAACAGCACCACAACCACTCTGTGTGTCTCGTTGTCCTGCCGAGGGTACACCCATCCAAGCCATTGGCTGACAGCTTTTCCAGGAGGACACTGAGAGACTGTGTCAAAGGCTTTGCTGAAGTCTAAGTAGACCACATCCACAGCCTTCTGTTCATCTACTTGGTGGGTTACCCAGTCATAGAATGAGATCAGACTGGTCAGGTAGGATCTTCCTTTCCTAAACCAATGCTGACTGTGCCTGATCCCCTGGTTGCCTCGTACGTGCTGCTCAATGGTACTCAGGATGATCTGGTTGCTAACCTTGCCATGCAGTGAGGTCAGGCTGACAAGCCTGTAGTTCCTCAGATCATCCTTCTGGCCCTTCTTGTGGGTGGGCACTCCACTGGCCAATCTTCAGTCATCTGGGACCTCCGCAGGTACACAGGACAGGTAATAAATGATGGAGGTCACTAACTACTTCTTTCTGGATTACAGGAGGGATATGCTGCTCCCCGTTCCGGTCTACTTCAGAGGGGAATCATCACTGTGTTAGGAGGCCAATGATGCTGTCAGAGCATGACTGTTTTCATGTTAAGACTTCCAGTGTTACCTGTTTGAGCCTGTACTTTTAGTTTATTAATAGATTTATTAACATCAAAACATTAGCATAGTCAATATTATTAACTTCACACAAAACTAACACTGCTGCTTGTTGTTTGCAATGATGGGTCATGTAGTTGTGTTTTGAGCACAGCAGAGCACCAGTGCTTCAGACACCCATTACGAGTTCAGTTTAAGCCTTTTCTCACTGTTACTACCTTTAGACCTGTTCCTTTAGTATCACAACAATGCACGCTTTACATTAGAAGTGAAAACAAACGATCAGAAATAGGAAGTGGACTCTAATCCCAATCCTAGCTTCCAAGTAACACATTTATTGGTAGGAGTGCAGTAGGGTTGTGGCTGATAGGCCTCTGTAGTTTCAAAAATGGACAGCTATAAATAAAGTGTTCAAAATCAAAAGTCTTGGGCTTTTTATGATTCAAAAAATCATTAACCAGAAGGATGAACAATATGTTTACAGAGGAGATAATCTCCCTATGTCAACATCAGTAGCTGCAGTGTTTCTGAAAGGATTCTTACGGAAGGTGGGCAAAAAGGTTTTTAGAATATATCTATGAGGTCTACAGCACTCACCATGAAATGAGGTAAATTGTCTCTCAGTTTGAGGCTCAGTTTTTTAGGTTTTTTACTTTAGTAGCAGGAAAGCAGGAAGCTAATGCCAGAAATTTCAAGAACAGTCTTTTAACTAATTATTAGAAATTGGCTGTTTCATAATGTTATATATATTGCCAAACAGAAAGAAATATAGAAAGTATATATGATTCTTACTACATGTCTACCTTTTGAAAATAAAATTATAGTTGTTTACACAGAATAAAAGCACAGTAAATCTTATGTGTACAAATATACTAGTCATCACCACTGTGCAAATATCAGGCTTGTCAAGTCACACAGCTGTGGAAAATGAACAAATAATCATTTAGTATTTAATGCTTAGTGCCAACCACAACCAAAAAAAAAAGGGGGGGGGAAATTTCTATTCCACACAAGATTGTTTCCATGTGTAGAATATTAATTTGAAAAAGACATAGCCATTTTTTTCAAGGCTTTTACTAACTTTTCATACTGGAATAGTAATGTCAGTTCAGGTCCTTGTAGTCCCTATATGCTTTACTTTTTGATAGATTAACACCTGGTGCACAAATAATGCTAATGCTTTAGGAGCACCACATTCAAATCAGTACTTCTTTAACTATTGTTAACCAAGTCCTTCAGCCTTGAAACTCTACAAGGAGTGGAAGGGAGGACAGCTAGAATGGGGGGTATATAAGGAAGCTGCCTAAACAGCTAGAGATCTGGTTACGAAAGCCAAGGCACAGTTTGAATTGGACCTAGCCAGGGAGGTCTAAGGGAACATCAAGAATTTCTACAGGTATATGAATGGTAAAAAGAAGACTAGGGAGGGTGTGGGCCCCTTCAGAAATGAAACAGGTGATGTGGTCACAAGTGACATAGAAAAGGCTGAGGTTCTCAATGACTACTTTACCTCTGCAATGCAAAGGCCTCCAGCCACATTCCTGGAGTCATGGAAAATAACAGCAGGGACTGCAAGGAAGAACTGCCCATCATAAGTGAAGATCAGATTCATGATCACCTGAAGAACCTGAAAGTGTTCAAGTCCATGGGACCCGACGGGATACAGCCACGGGTACTGAGAGAACAGGCAGAGGTTGCTAAACTCTGTTCTATTCCAAAAGTCATGGTGGTCTGGTGAAGTCCCCACTGACTGGAAAAGGGGAAACATAATTCCTGTTTTCAAGAAGGGTAGGAAGGAGGAGCCAGGGAACTACAGGCCAGTCAGTCTCACCTCTGTGCCTGGTTAGATCCTCCTGGAGGCACTGCTGAGCCAGGAGAATATTGAAGAGGTGATTGGGTACAATCAGCATGGCTTCACCAGGGGAAGTCCTGCTTGACAAACCTGGTGGCTTTCTATGAACAGGTCACAACATTAATGGATGAGGGGAGGGTAACTGATGTCATTTACCTGGACCTGAGCAAAGCCTTTGACACTGTCCCGCATCACATTCAGGTCTCCAAGCTGGTGGACCATGGCTTTGATGGGTGGACCACTAGATGGGTAAAGAACTGGCTTGATGGCCGCACCCAGAGAGTGGTTGTCGATGGATCCATGTCCAAGTGGAGGCCAGTGACAAGCGGAGTCCCTCAGGGATCAGTCCTGGGACCAGTCTTGTTCAACATCTTTGTCGGTGACATGGACAGAGGCATTGAGTGCACCCTCAGCAAGTTTGCTGATGACACCAAGCTGTGTGGTGCAGCAGACACACTGGAGGGAAGAGTTGCCATCCAGAGGGACCTGGACAGGCTGGAGAAGTGGGCACAAGCCAACCTGATGGGGTTCAACAAGACCAAGTGTAAGGTCCTGCATCTGGGTCGAGGCAATCCTAAGCACAAATACAGGCTGGGCAGTGACTGGCTGGAGAGTAGCCCTGAGGAGAGGGACTTGGGGGTGCTTGTGGACCAAAAGCTCAACATGAGCCAGCAGTGTGCACTTGCGGCCCAGAAGGCAAACTGGAACCTGGGCTGCATCAGGAGAAGTGTGGCCAGCAGGTCAAGGGAGGTGATTCTCCCCCTCTACTTTGCTCTGGTGAGGCCCCACCAGGAGTACTGCGTCCAGTTCTGGAGCCCTCATTACAAGAAGAATGTGGACATGCTGGAGCGAGTGCAGAGGAGGGCCACGAGGATGATCAGAGGGCTGGAGCACCTCTCCTATGAGGCCAGACTGAGAGAGTTTGAGCTGTTGAGTCTGGAGAAGAGGCGGCTCCGAGGTGACATTATTGTGGCCTTCCAGTATCTGAAGGGGGCCTACAAAAAGGCTGGGGAGGATGTGAGGTAGCGACAGGACTAGGGGGAATGGAGCAAAGCTGGAGATGGGTAGATTTAGAGTGGATGTGAGTAGGAAGTTCTTCAGTGTGAGAGTTGTGAGAGCCTGGAATGGGTTGCCCAGGGAGGTGGTTGAGGCCCTATCCTTGAAGGTGTTTAAATCCAGGCTGGATGAGGCTCTGGGCAACCTGATCTAGGGTGGGGTGTCTCTGCCAATGGCAGGGGAGTTGGAACTGGATGATCCTGTGGTCCCTTCTAACCCTGACTGACTTTATGACTTGGTCTAGGTGATCCTGCTGTGTCAGGGGGATTGAACTAGATGATCTTTCAAGGTCCCTTGAAATCCCTAATGATTCTATGATTATATGATTCTATGAAATAAGTCAAAATTACTGAAGAAAGAGAATTTTCTCCTAGATCTTAGTGAGTTAATTTCTCCCACCTGCAGCATTTTTTCCAAAACAAGCATCAAGTTTATTTTTACAGCTCAAGTCACAAATAATAGGTCATGTGAGGAAGGGAGTGTTTTCTAGCACTGGGGATTTCATGTTCTGTTTTTCAGTAACAATATCTTCCTTTGAGAATTGTTCTGGTTGTTTAGTATAGTGTCTGTTTGGTTAATTAACCTTAATATATTTTATTTTATTTAAACAGAGGAAGAAGATACTTGGGAAAATGCTGACTTTAGAAACATGGGAAAAGAGCCTAAATTTTTCAAAGGTAAATTTCTTCTGCTACCTTCTGAGTCAGTCATCTATCCCTATAAGGTGTATAGTTGACTCTCTTAGCTCTCAAAATAGATTTTGTAATGGGTTTGTTCACTCATAAGACTCTTTCCTTCTGTAGCTGCCATAAAAGGTCTTAAATTCTTCTAGTTACTTTTTTATTGCCTTATTTCATATCACCCATGTCTTTGGCTGAGAAGAATGTTGAAGCTTTTTTTTCCCTTTGAAGAGAAATTTTTAGCAAGCAGATTGCAAAGAAAGTCTTCCTGAAAATACAAGCTCATACTTGTGATCACACAGCATTTGCTAACTGCAGTGGTTGACTTCTCTAGACTCCTTAGAAATAATAGTGCTTGTAGGAAATATATTTTGGGGCAAGCAGAATGAGGGAGAGCTCACTGAAGTTTTAGGACTAAGTACTTCCTAGTTTAAAAACTAGATGAAGAGAACAGCTGAGGAGGGGAAGGTTAGTTTATAACACGGACACAAATTTTATTGAAGTATCAGGAAAGAAAGATCAAGGAACACTGCCAGGCAGTGTTAGCGTTCTCAGATGCATTTGGTGTGTAATTTGAGTTTGCATTAGCTATTTATGATAGTATATAATATAAGCTATTTATAATAGTTTCTATTGTGCTTGGGTTTGGGTGTGAAGTTCTTTATGTTGCAATTTGGTATTTTAAACACATTTACGATCTATCTGTGGTTTAACAAAGTATTTTAACAATTCCATTGTTATGATCACTATTCAAAATCTAAACCCGGTTGAGTTTTTTACTTTAATGAGTTCAAACCGTGGTGAAAACACAAGGTCTTTGTTTTCAGTGCTTAATAAATGTGATTGCACCATTAACTAAGAAGCTTAATAAACTGATTAATGTCTGTGTAGCTATCTGAAATAATCTGATAAGAAGAAGAAGAAGATATTTTATATAATTATTTGAAACTTTTTCATGTTTGGGCTTTTACAAAGAAAGTATCAAGTATTAAATTCCAGGAAATAAGAGTACGGCTTCTGTTAACTTGGTTCGTACTCCGCCGTGCAGGAGAGGTGTAATCTTCTGCTATGTCTGCCCTCTAGTGGTCACACAAAGTTCAGCTGAGAGTCTGCTTTTAAAGGAAGTGAAACCATTTAAGTTGGAAAACGCCGTTAAGATCATCAAGTCCAACAATTAACCTCACTTTACCAAGCCCATCGCTAAACCATATCTATGGTTGTTCATGGTGATGATTCAACCACGTCCCTGAGAAGCCTGTTCTGATGCTCAATAATAGTAAATGCTATTAAGCAGGCATTTGTTTATTCCAGTGTTGGGCCACGGGAAATGTTTTTTGAAATCATGTACCCCATTACTTCAAAATACATTTGTATTTATATAGGTTAATTACACATATTCCTATACAAATGGGGTGGGGACAGAGTAGGGTAGTGTCTTGACTTATGGAAAAAACACAAGAACCCTGGTTAGAGTTTTTGAGGAGGTAATTTATTCGCTAGCGAGGTGCAGAGGGTTCGTACCACTCCAGTCCTGCACCCCGAACTAGACCTAGAACCAAGATTATAAGCTGTTCAATGATGCATATTCAATAATTTCCCAATACACGCCTAATACATAGTAATGACCTGCCCCGCTTCACGTGCAAATCCAGTCTTCTTCCCACCTGAACCCCTGCTGTCCTTTTAGTGATGAGATCAAGTACCCTTATCTTAAGCCGATCTGCATTCCTTCCAAGAACAACGTACAGGTGGTCTGGCTCCCCATCACTGGGGACGGACCCCCACTGTGGATAGAATTTGGCTTGTTATCCTTTTTTCACTGTTTGCCTTCTTGCCTTCTTGCTGTAACAAGTTCTTGCTGTTTTCTAAGTTATGCTTCCACCAGTCAGTCTCCCTCATGGTGAACTCTTGACTTGTTCACCTTTGTTGCTGGAGCTGCAAGCATCTTCTTTTGCAAGATGTTTGGCTTCTGCTTCTCCATTGTTTGGCTCTCTCAAGGCTGAGGGATGCTCTGTACACTCAGTTAGTCTAAACATTGTTTCCAAAAAGCTACTCAACAATGCTAATCGTTATCCTGAGTTTACTTACTGTTATATGCTAAGGTTCAAACTACTGTTACAAGTTAAGGTCCAGACTACTGTATCAATCCCTCCTTTTGATCATTTGCTAATTCTTTAGCAATAACATTACACAGTTCTTCTGTAGTGACTTTTAAAAATATTTCCTGGATTCTACCTTACATTCAAATTGACTTGCCTTCCAACTCTCATAAGCATTCACATTTAGTTTACAGCACTATATAAAACATTGCTTAGTTACACAAAATAACAGTATAAACATAATTATTATAGAGAAACAGTTGTTTTAGCCACTTTAAACTAGGCAACCAGGATGTAAGTTTTCCCCAAAGTTCTTGGAATCCAAGAAGAGTGTCATCTTTAAATATCTCATGTAAAAACTTTGTTGCTTTGTCTATGGTTGTCCATGGTGATGATTCAATCATCTCTCTGAACAGCCTGTTCTGATGCTTCATGATCCTTTCAGTAAAGAAGTTTTTCCTAATGCCTAAGCTAAACTTTCCCTGGCCCAACTTTCAGGTAATTGTAGAGAGCAAGTTGGGTTAACTTCTGCAGCTTATCCAGGTCTCTCTGGATGGCATCCCATCCCTCTAGCATTTCAACCACACCGTCCAGTTTGGGATCACCAGCAAACTTGCTGAGGGCGCACTCAATGCCACTGTCGATGTCTTTAATGAAGATATTAAACAATACTGGTCCCAGTATGGACCCCTGAGGGACATCAGTTGTCACTGTTCTCCATATGGACATTGAGCTATTGACTACTAGTCTCTGGATATGACTATCCAGACAATTCCTTCTCCGCTGAACAGTCCACCCATCAAACCAGTATCTTTCCAACTTAAAGAGGAGGATGTTGTGGGGGACCATGTCAAAGGCCTTGCAGAAATCCACAGCTCTTCCCTTGTCCACTGATGCAGTCACTCCACTGTAGAAAGCTGCTACATTGGACAGGTAAGACTAGCCCTTGGTAAAGGCCTGCTGGCTATTTCAAATCACCTCCCTGTATTCCCTGTGCCTTAGCATAGATTCTAGTAGGATCTGTTCCACGATTTTCCCAGACATAGTATGGGGGGCCTACGGCAGGTCCATAGATCCAATGAATGAAGAAGAAGAGTTTAACCTTGGACAAATTAAAGTGTATCCAAGGAGTCAGAGATATCTGAAGAATGTAAACAACTGACTGTGCTGGGAGAAACTTGGTAAGAGATAAGCAAGGGGCATATGAAGCTGAAACGTGAATGGCCACTTGTTTATATATGTTCTGTACCAATACAATAAGGACATCTGTGTGCAAAAAGGGTATAGAAAGGAGCTAGCTGTTGTTAATAAAGTATCTTCTTCTTTGACTGCTTGCACATTGGTCTTGACTCTGTGTCACACGTCCACCCCAACCACGACAGTATAGAGGTGAGGCTGACAGGTCAGTATTTACTAGAGTTTTCCTTTCTACCCTGTTCTAAAATGAGCATAATGTTTCCTTTCTTTCAGTCACCAGGGTCTTCACCTGACTGCCACGGCTTTTCAAATATCATGGAGAGGAGCTTGGCAACTGTATCACTCAGGAGTCTGGGATGCATCTCATTAGGTCCTGAACTGTGTTCAGTTTTGGGCATCTCAGTACAAGAGATCAATTTCCTATTCAATCTATTCATTGATGACTTGGATGAGGGATTGGCATGCACTGTCAGCAAGTTTGCTGATGACACAAAGCTGGGTGGTGTTGCTGACACCCCTACNGGGGGGGGTGTTAGGAGGATGGAGCTGGGCTATTCTCAGTGTCAAGTAGTGATAGGACGAGGGGCAATGGTTGTAAGCTGGAACATAAGAGGTTTCACATCAACCTGTGAAGGAACTTCTTCACAGTGAGGGTGACGGAGCACTGGAATAGGTTGCCCAGGGTGGTTGTGGATGTGTTCCTGTGTGACTCAGTCTAGGTGATCCTGCTGTGTCAGAGGGATTGGACTAGATGATCTTTCAAGGTCCCTTCCAATCCCTAATGATTTTATGATTCTATGATTCTAAGTGATATTGCGGTGGAGTATTGGATTCGCTAAGCAGGGTTGGGCCTGGTTTGTACTTGGATGGGAGACAGTCTGGGTATAGCAGGTGCTGTGGACTTACCCTGCTTCAGCAGGGTGGGTTGGACTTAAATGATCTTTTGAGGTCCCTTCCAACCTGTTAACATTCTGTGATTCTGTGAAGAAGGGCACTGAGATGCTGAAGTGGTTCCAAAGACAAGCAGTGAAGCTAGTGAAGAGCCTAGAAGGTAGGCCTTATGAGGAGTGGCTGAGGGAACTGAGGTTATTTAGTCTGGAGAAAAGAAGGCTGATGGGAGACCGTATTGCTTTTTACAGCTACCTGAAAAGAGGTTGCAGAGAGGTGGGGATCAATCTCTTCTCCCAAGCCATTAGCAACAGAACAAGAAGAAATGGCATCAAGTTGTGACACGGGAGGTTTAGATTACACATCAGGAAAAATTTCTTCGCTGAAAGAGTGGTCAGGTATTGGAACAGGCTGTCCAGGGAGGTGGTGAAGTCACTATCCCTGGAGGTATTAAAAAAACATGTAGATGTAGTACTAGGAATCACAGGTGTGTGGACAGGAATCTCCAATAAACAGATGAGAAGTGCCACATATGTCCTCTCCTAACACCGATTAAAAGTGAAGAAGAAGGAGGAGCTGGAAACCAAATCTGGAAGGGCCAAAACTGTTCTCTTTGCAGAGCTGCAAAAACTGAGCTTGCAGTTTTGCACGTCAAACATCACAAGTTGCCACAGAAACCTCTCAATGACTCAGGCAAGAAATCTAACATTTTCAAACTACAATGGTTTCACTAAAGCTTTTCTGCTTTTCTTCCTCTGCCACATGAACTGCATTTTATCACTCCATTTATTTTCCATCCAGATAAGGATACACAAAGCAGTGAAGTTCAAAATGCCTAAAGGATCTAATTTGAAAGTATTGATCTATCATTTGAAGGGAATCTGATACATATCTTGAAGAGATGCAATCTTGTTTTATAACCCACCGAAACTTTTCAAGTATAGACTAAGAATCTGATCCTGTCAACTAGTAATAATATAAACAGATGTTATGTAATCGTTCACAAAGTCACCAGGAAGCACCAGGTTCTAATTAGGAAACTGCTGAGGGGAAGACTTGTATAATACCACTGGGGTGTTTTTCCAAGAAAATGGGAAACATTCTTGAATTTTATTTTTTCTTTGGTCACAATTAGTGACTTCTCATGAAGTATGTCATAACATCTTTAAAGTGATATATGTGCTGAAGCCACTGCATGCAAAATTCACACAGAAAAGTAATCTGAAACTTATGCTGACATTGCAGCTGAATTAGGCTGCCAAATAGGACTTCATGCTCACAAATATATAGGGCTGAAATCAAGATATAGGGTGGAGTATATGTATTAGAACTATTAGCAATTACTTGGATGAAAGAAGCTTTGCAACCTAAGACAGAAATATGTAGTGTGAATAACAAAGCCTTTTTTTCAGCTTGTCGAGCCAAAGATTAAAAAAGGGTAAATATTCCAAGTTTATCTCATCAATGAAGAAGGAATAGACAATTGCAGACCTACCCATTTGCAAAGTCAAACTTTAGTGGAAATGTTTAAAAGTGTGTAAATACCTTTCTGTTCATATAGATGCATATATTTTTAATTACCTGTATTGTATACATTAATTCATATTTGGTGAAATTTATATTGTCTTACTAGTGCACTGGAATGTTTATAATTGAAAAAACTTTAATTACCATGGGAAAAAAATCACTTCCACTCCCTTCTTACCCAAGCATCATGATTCTTAAAAGTAAAGATGGGAAAATACAGATAACTTTCGTTTGTGCATCCTGAGTCCTCCAAGGTTCTAATGGCAGAGGTCATGTCTTGAAGGTTTATACAGATTTGAATTAGGATAGAACTGATTTTGTTCAGTGATTTTAATTTTCAGCTCAGTCTTTTCTAAGTAACTGCACTTTCTGCAGTTAATGGCCTTCCAGTATCTGAAGGGGGCCTACAAAAAGGCTGGGGAGGATGTGAGGTAGCAACAGGACTAGGGGGAATGGAGCAAAGCTGGAGATGGGTAGATATAGAGTGGATGTGAGGAGGAAGTTCTTCAGAGTGAGAGTGGTGAGAGCCTGGAATGGGTTGCCCAGGAAGGTGGTTGAGGCCCCATCCTTGGAGGTGTTTAAATCCAGGCTGGATGAGGCTCTGGCCAGCCTGATCTAGGGTGGGGTGTCCCTGCCCATGGCAGCAGAGTTGGCACTGGATGATCCTGTGGTCCCTTCTAACCTTAACTGACTTTATGACTTGGTCTAGGTGATCCTGCTGTGTTAGGGGGATTAGACTAGATTATCTTTCAAGGTCCCTTGATTATATGATATTTGTGCAGACAGTGTCTGCTTCTGTAAGTGAGAATATTTGATGTTTACAGTTACTAGCCAGAATTGATTTGTAGAAAGACTTTTGTTTATACCTATAATCTTCACCATTCGGGCGCCACATATAACAAGCTATAAATTACTCGTCTGGGGTCCACGGTCAGCTGAGAGGCGTATTCATGGAAAATCTAGCAGGCTTTCACATTCGGACCAATATGATCTCGCAAAAGCCTGGGAACATCCGAGGACGAAGTGACGCACACAAGAATACCCAGGAATGAACACTTAATTAAACAAAGCCACTAACTTATATAGACTTCACACAGCCCGCCTCACGGGCAGTGCTATTGGTCAGACAACACACTTCCCTGTTCTTTACTGGAACAAGCTAGCTGTCCATACACCTGCAGACAGCAGGCAGTCCAGCCCTGCACCTTGTGCAGCCTCTAAAACCTTCCCCTGCTGCATTCCACTGATAACAAAGTCCTCCAGCATAAGGACTTGATTGCTCACACACTCATGTTCCCCTACATATACCTGCTTTTGTTAAGACCATGGTTACTGCTAAATCTTGTTTGCAACATCAAGGTGCACTAAGTAAGAAGCCATACCTGTGGGGAGGAGTGGACAGGACAGGGGGTTCTACACTCACCAACAACCTGTTCCATCACACGGTGTCATATTCATTATAAAGCTGAGGGCCTACAAAGATCATGCTCTTGTTTTTCAGTGCCATTGTCCAAGGACTGTATCCATTTTCTCTTTGATCCAAGTCTGTGCATTCCTGAATCTTCCAGAATCCTGCTCCTGTCTGCCGACCCAAAGAATCAATGGTAGGGGTGACTGGGGTTTGGGTATGACATTGGTTTCATATATATTTTATTTTATTGTGATTGTGTTCAATTAGGCAATTTTAATTTTCTTTTCCAAACTACAAGTCTCACCCTTGCTTCTTTTCCCCATTGGGGAAGGGAGAGGAACTAATAGCATCTGTTATTCTTCTGTAGCTGGCCTAGCCTCAACCCATGACAAAGTTCTTCTGTGGAAGATTTGTGTAGAGCCTTCTCCTGAAGTACTCTTTTATATAACTTCAGGATCAGGGCTTTCGTTTTTTTATAAGTAATAGCAATTACATGTCTTCACCAAATAGCTACTTTACTCAATGAAAAGCATTTTGAGTGGAAATACACCACTAAGGTTGAAAATTCCTTAGGCATTGAGTTTTTCTATTGTACTTGTTTATGATAAGAGGAAACAAGAGGTAACATGCTATTTTGTTCCTGTGCAAAACAAATAATCATGGACTCCTAGAATCATAGAATATATTGGGTTGGAAGGGATGTTTCAAGGTCACCTACTCCAAACCCTCTACAACAAGCAGGGACATCTGTAACAATAATAGAGTCCCTAGAGCTCCATGAAGCCTGACCAGAGATTGGGCCTCCACCACCTCTCTAGGTCAACCTGTTCCAGTGATTGACAACCCTCATATTAAATTATGTTATCCTAATGTCCAGCCTAAATCTACCCTTTTCTAGATTAAAACCATGAACCCCCATCCTATTGTTACATGCCATTGAGAACTGTAAAAATAATGACAATAATAATAATCACCAACAATTTATATCCGATGAATTGGCAAGGATGTTTGGCATCTTAAGTAGCTATACTTTATATCCAGCCATAATAATGTATGCTTTAAGTGAGATATTAAATTTCTCATTTGTTTTAGAATCAATATTATCTTTGTGGCAGTCTTATTGCCTAAGAAGACTACACGTACTGTGGGATACAGGAAACTCCTCCTTTTGTGATGACTGTGAGATTTAGCAGTGGGCTTGGTAGAGTTAGGTTAATGGTTCGACTCAATAATCTTAAAGGTCTTTTCCAACCTAATCAATTCTGTGATTCTGTGATCCCAATCCGTGGTATTGTGAGAAAACAAACATAAGATGATTCCTTTTAAATTGATTTAGAAGTGTTAGATTCTAAGTCTTGATTTATTATAAATGCACATCATTCTGCACACAAAGTTCACAAATGTGATACCCATATTTAAGGTTTTAAGTTGTACTTTGTTCAGAGCTCTGAGAAGAATCTGCTACTCTGAGGGAACAGTTGCCTAAAGAGGTAACTGTGCAGGTCAGATGCAAATTCAGTCACTTTGAAGTGGAGGTTACTGCACCATGGTTTTTGGGGGTAATCTTACAGTTTCTTGAAACGTCAGGTGAGCAGGCTCTGTATGGATGGTGCGATACCTCATTTGTTCAATACAGCCACATGAACTATTGCAAACCTGATTTATGGAAGCATGTCAGCCATGGTGCCTTAAGGGCAGGTCTGTCTTAAGTGCCAGTGGCTCTAGTTGGACATCAGCATTGCTCTTCACATGTGCTGTTATAGTGGTGCAGCTGAGAGCATAGGTGAAGCTAAAGCTAGTTTGGTGGAGTCCCACCCCGGTGCTATTTAAAGGTCAGGCAATGTGGTTTTGTGGTACTGGTTTAGTGGTGACCTGGCAGTCACCACTGGGTGAAAGGTTGGACTTGATGATCGTAAAGGTCTCTTCCACCCAAACTAACTCTGTGAATATGGTTCCTCGGTGCGGCACCGGGTGCAGAACTGAGGGTAACGAGAGGAACGAGATCTTTGAGCACGCCTAAGCCTCGGACACGAAACCACCAGCCGCTTCGCTGCATGAAACCTTCTGCCCATGCGCACATGCCCGGAGGGCGCGGCGTGCACTGTGATGGGCAGGGACCCGTCACCGCGGAAACTACGGCTCCCGGCAACCCCCCGCGCACAACGTCGCGCACGCGCACAGCGTGGACCTGACCGCACTTAGCCGTTGTCGCCGTAGGTGGGTGGGGGGAAGGGATCGAGAGAGCGCGGCGGTGAGGAGGAGGCGGAGGAGGCGGAGGTGGCGGGAGGGGGGGGTTTAGAGTTGAGAGTTCAGCCGTCGTCGTCGTCGTCGCCACCATCACCAGCCCGGACTCATGATTCCCATATGCCCAGTAGNGCAACTACTTTGGATTCACCCATAGCGGGGCTGCTGCCCAGTATAGGTAACCACCCCTACCCTCACAGCCCTGCCCCACCCCTCTCTCCCTCCCGGCCGGCGCCCCTGCTTCCCGCGTTGCCTCCCGTCCCGTGCCCCTGAGCGGCATCTCCCCGCCCCCTCGGGGTGAGGGTTTGGGACCGGCGCAGCTCCTCCCCGGCGCGGGGGCCTCTTTACAGACCTCTCCTGGCGCCGTGCTCGGACCCTCCTTGTCTGCTGCGCCCGCGGGTGTGTTTTCCAAAGCTAAGCCCCCCCCCCCCCCCCCCCCCCCCCCCACCCCCACACTCTCGGGGGCNNCCCCCAGTATCCCCAGTGGTTAGAGGGTGGCGGTGTGGAGCGGTGCGCCAGTAGAGGAGAAACAGCGGCCGCATCCGTTCCCAAGGCATTAAAATTAAAATGGCCACTTAGAGTGAACACCACGAGCGAGTTGCTGTTTGCCGCCCCCGGGCCCTTGTCCTCCTCCATCTTCAGGGAAAATGGGACTTGCTCCCTAATTCTTTGTCCCCACTTAAATCAGTGTGGGAGGATAGACTCATTTTTAACGTAGGTGAAAACCCTGTGTAATGGAGGCTCGATGGATAAGGAAAGAGCTGAAGCACCCGAAAATACAGTGGCTTTCATTCCATTAAAGCAATGCTATAATTAATATCTCAAAGAACATAGAGAAGGTTTACTTAGGGTCAGGCATCTTTTCAAAAGATTTCCTGCTTTGACTACTCCCTGCTAAGACTGAGAGTAATGCTTCTAGTGGAGCTTGGGAGCCTGTAACTGTACAGCTGGTGTAGAGACAGTGCCATAAGTCTTTCTATCTTTGTAGTTTTTGTACATCTGTACACTGTATATAAGAGTGTTAAAAAGTAATTTGCACCATGTTTCATCTCATATTTTCTGAAATCGGTTTGCTGAAGTTGGCACAATCCATATATAGTCAGGAACATATTTTTGGCTGTATTGTAGTAGCACCTTAAAGCCCATCTTTAAATCTATGTTACTGATTTCACTGTAGTAAAGACCTTCCTTGACATGTAAGTCTTCGGAAATGGAGAAACAGATGAATATCTGAGAAGGTTGTAAACAAATGACCGTAGATGTGTGCTGCTGTTAACTAGCTAGTAGAAGTTCCATACCTAACATAGTTTCAGGAATACAGAGTATTATGAAGATCTTGGCATGACTGCCAGTCTGTTCTTTCTGTTTTGTTTTTTTTTAATCTTGGAAATGAATGGCAAGTTCATAAATTTCATTTACTCTGATGTTTGGTGGTTGAAGTAGAGTATTAGGTTTAGCTGTCTTCTGGTTCTTTTAAGATTATTTACTCACACTTTATGTTTTACATGACAAAGTGGAATTTGAAATTGATTTGTCATGGTATGTGAAGGAGAATCTATGTAAGAATTGTTTTTCCCTAAGTCAACAAATTCAATAATCAGTTGACATATGTATGTCTATAGTTTTGAAGCAGAGATAAATATTTTAATTTATTACTCCATTTATTGTGGAGCTGAAGTGATCTCTGGATACACCAGTCTGAACAATTAATGTACAATATCCTTTTAAGTTGCAGTATATAACCATATAACTTGAATACCTTTAAAGCTCAAAACGTCTTTTCGTGGTTTAACCTGAATGTGAAAGCTCATCAAAAGAAACTTTTCCATTTTCTTTCACAAAATAGTACTAAATTTGCTATCAGTAAGAAACTCTACATCTTATAAATGGTTTGTATATTTACCATATCTGCAAATGGAGAAAGTAATCAGTGTTCAGACAGTCCTTTCATAAGGAGTAATGCAGTATTTTGAGCAGAAAGGGAGCTTACCTTAATGAAGCAAACTTGTCAGACACTTAGGTTGTTTAGAGAATAATAAGAAAATGTATATTCAATTCAGTATGTTTGAAAAAGGTGTTAGTGGCAGGGGAAGATTGTAAAGGTTTAATATTGCTAGAAGTCCTCTAAGATTGTTACCAGCAATGGAAGTAACTGTATGTAGAATAGTAGAATTCTTGCTTTCGTAGAAGCCACAATCACTGAATTACAAAATAATCATGGTTGGAAAGGACCTCCTAGATCACCAAGCCCAACTATACCAAGAACAATAAAAAACCTAAATACCTGAATTCCTGAATTGACAAACACAAAATAACCCACTACAAGACCGCCACTATAGCATGTACTGAAGAACCGTGTCTACACATTTCTTAAATACCTCCAGGAATGGTGACTCAGCCACCTCCCTGGGAAGGCCGTTCCAGTGCCTCCATCACTCTTTCTGTAAAGAATTTCTTCTTAGTGTTCAATCCAAACCTACCCCATGTCAACTTCAGGCCATTGCCACTGGTTACTAAGGAGAACAGGCCAACACTCACCTCTCTACAGCTTCCTTTCAGGTAGCTGTAGAGGGCAATGAGGTCACCCCTCAGCCTCCTCCAAACTAAACATGACCAGCTTCCTCAGTCTCTGTGAAGATATGACTTGTTCTCTAAACCTCTCACGAGCTTGGTAGCTCTCCTCTGGACACCTTCCAGCATCTCAGTGTCTTTCCTATCATAAGGGACCCAGAGCTGAACACAATACTCAAGGTGAGGCCTCACAAGGGCACAATAACTTCTCTTCTGCTGACCGTGCTATTGCTTATATAAGCCAGGATCCTGTTGGCCTTCTTAGCCACCTGGGCACACTGCTGGCTCATATTAAGCCCAGGTCCTTTTCTACTGGGCAGCTTTTGAGCCACTCATCCCAAAGCCTGTAGCGTTGCCTTGGGTTGTTGTGACCGAAATGCAGGACCCAGCACTTGGCCTTACTGTAGCTCACACAGTTGGCCTTGGCCCATCAATCCAGCTTGTCCAAGTCTCTCTGTAGAGCCTTCCTGCCTTCGAGTAGATCAGCATTCCCACAGTTTGGTGTAATCTGCAGACTTACTGAGGGTGCTCTCAATCCTCACATCCATGTCATCAATAAAGACTCCAAAGAAGACTAGCCTCAAAACTGATCCCTGTGAGACACTGGTGACCAGCAGCCAGTTAGATTTTACCCCATTAATCACTACTCTCTCAGCCATAGTAGATAAGCAAATAGGTATTGATCTATTTAGATGATACACAGGTCAGGCTCAAACCTACCAAAAAAGAAAATAATTTCTGAACACAGGATTTTGAAAAAGTTGCTCAAAATAGGAATTTATTTTAGGAGGGCGAATCAGACACTTGCAACTGAAGACCTTAATTCTTTGACATATGCTGTTTATAAGTCTTAGTGCTATATTACTTACAGCAAATAGCAGAAAAATGTTTCGTTTTGGTCAGATTTTAGGGGTTCTTTCTGACAAAATGTAAAAATTTCTGATTTATTGGGAGAACTTAGACTGCAACTGTAAAGGAGTCTAAGTCAGTGCTTTCTAATGATAACATACAGAATCCGGTTAATTTCAGCTTAACAAAAAATGTTGCAATTCTTATAAGGATACATGCCTTTCTTGGAATATCTCAAAGTATAAAACTGTTTTAATCTTCAGCTGAAGGTGTGCAGGAAAAAAAAATGCATCAGAAAGAAGGTAGATTTCAAAGAACACAATGTAATATTTCAATTGGGAGAGCTCTGTAACAGTCATCTAAGCTAAGGGCCTGACCAGCTCAGAGCTGATTAAAAGGTTGAGCATGTTAAGGCCATTGTTCAAATGTCTGTTAACCACTGACAGTCTTGAGGCGTTGGCCACCTGTCTTGGAAGCCTGTTCACAGAATTTTTGAGGCTGGAAAAGATCTCCAAGATCATCAAGTCCAGCCTGTGACCTAACATCATCGCAATCAATAAACCACCATGCAATGCAAAATTCATTTTTTTACTTAGTTAAGAAACTACAAATCCATAGATATGGGATTTTGTGATACTACCCTTTTTTGTTCGTGTGTGTGTATGCGCTTTGTATGCTACCTGAACCAGTGTGTGCCTGTTCAGTTTGAAACAGTATTGGCTTGTCTTTGATGCTTAAAACATACTGGTGTTCATCACTCGGTGATGGAGGAGTCAGGTTTTTTCACTCTGAAGTTCTCTGATTGAAAGGCAGGGATGTTGGTGATGAGATCATAGACTCATAGAATGGTTTAGGTTGGAAGGGACTTCAGAAATCTTCTGATTCCTATCCCATGGACAGGGACATCTCACTAGACCGGGTTGCTCTGAGCCTCATCCAATCACACCTTGAACAATTCTGTAGAGGAGGCACCCACAACTTGCCTGGGTGACAGGGGCAACAGAGAACTCTGCATATGTGCCACTCTAACCTTCTGTTAAGAAAATACAAAATCTTGAAGTGTCTCAGTTTTATCTTAGTGATATTAATATCGTAACCCATAGACACAAATGTGACATTCTTGATTAGTTGGAAGTGATTCTTTAACTTTGAATTGTTTTCACGTAGTGTGAATATTACTAAGTGTGTTGAGCTTTCACAGGTAAAGGCAGTTGGAGCAATTCAGGTCCAGAGCAGGCCACAGTTCCTAAGGGTTTAAGTTAAGATGCAGTTGTAGGCAAGTATGTGAACTCTTGCAATTATAGCTGATTTGGAATTCACGTGCAGTGCATGATGTTAGAGGACATCCGAGGCTGGTGCAAAACAGCAAAGGATAAGTTCACATCTAAGAATTGTTTGGGAGTGTTTTTTTCACAAGTCATACTACTTGTGATTAACTTTACTTTTGTCTTTAGTGTCTGTATGACTGCTACAGCTGTATGCTGGTTAAAAAATTATTCAGTCTTTCATAGACTTTAGGACTGTAATTCACACAGGCCTATCTCTTGGTTTTGTCTGGGATAGTTAATATACTTATTAGAGTTCTGTGTTTCAGATTTAGTGTGAGATCAGTATTGACAACACACTGGTATTTTGTTGCTAAGTAGTGCTCATCCCAAAGTGCAGATTTTTCAGTTTTCTGTGCTCTGCCAGTGAGCAGAGGCACAAGAAGGTGGGGAGCATGGCCAGGACATCTGACCTGGACTAGCCAAAGGGATTTTCCTGACCACAGGATGTCCTTCTCAGTGCATGAAATGGAGGACATGGCTCAAGGGGGCAGATCACTCCTAGGCATCAATCTATGTATCATTGTATAAAACCTCTAAATAATTTGTTTCTGTGAATTGTAAGCCATTGCCATCTTGAGTTGCATCATAAAGTGTATGCATTTTTAACAAAAGGTAATTCACTGAACACTATATAGCTACGTGGTTCTGATGCTATTCTATTCAACCAATGTAAGTGTTAAATGCTATCCTAAACATGCTTTTGTAGCTTACTTGATGTGTATAAGAAGTCTCCAGTAACCTACTGCTGTTTATAAAAAGATTTTATAGAATCATAGAACAGGACATTAGGGATTAGAAGGGACCTCGAAAGATCATGTAGTCCAATCCCCCTGCAACAGCAGGATCACTTAGACCAAGTCGCACAGGAACATACCCAGGTGGGTTTTAAATGTGTCCAGAGAAGGAGACTCCACAAGTCCCCTGGGCAGCCTGTTCCAGTGCTCTGTCACCCTCACTGTGTAGAAGTTCCTTCTGATATTTATGTGAAGCTTTCTATGTTCCAGCTTACACGCATTGCATTCAATGCTTTTTTTCAAATCAGGGAGGTCCCACTCTCAAAGGAGGAATGCCAACCTTATAGTGGCAGTAAGGGGCTCTGGGTTTGTTACTACAGGCTGTATGCCAGTGTTGCCATTGAGTAAAGACAGGAATAATCAGGAGGTGGTGGCAATTGGGAAGGAAAGCTACCTTGGTAATCAGAGCAGTGTTATCATTTTTAGGAGGGAAGTCTGCCAAAGAGTTGAAATTCGGAGCAGGCTCATCTATTTAGGACCTGAGTGCTTGGGAAAGTTTTTGGTGGTAGAGTTACATCTGCAAAGTGGTTGGTGGATGTAGGCTTAATTCTAGGGTGTTAAACTGTGCAATTTTGTCTGCTACTGGAACAAAGGAAGGTTAAGGTGTAGAAGCATTATTTGTATTAGAAGAGCAAAGTAATAGCTTAAGTTTTAAGAATTTAATAGAATTTTCTGTACGAGTGACGTTTCTTTCCTTTTATAGAGAACTGAGCCCTTTTAGGTTTTTTTTAATGCTTGAAAGTTTCTTTAACGATCTGGATTATGGGGTGAACAGTCTATTGTATTAGTATCTAATATCCAACCAATATTTGAGTTGGATATTAGAAAAAAATTCTTTGCCAGAAGAAGTGTCAAGCACTGAAGTAGACTTCTCAGGGAAATGGTGAGCATAGAATCATCAGGGATTGGAAGGGACCTCGAAAGATCATCTAGTAGTGAACTGGCATTGCCAGGTTAACCAGGACTTTGTGATCTTAAAGATCTTCCTCAAACAAAACAGTTTTATGATTCTGGGGACAGAGTATACCCTCTACAGCTTTGTTGATGACACAAAACTGTAACGAACAGCTGGTAATGCCAGAGTTGTCCTGAAAAACGAGATGGTGACTGGGATCCTGAGTGCACTAAGGAAAATACTGCCAGCAGGTTGAGGGAGCTGATCCTTTGCTTCTAACTCAGCACCAGATAGACCATACTTGGAATGATGTATACAGTTCTGGCCTCTCAGTCAAGAGAGGCTCGACATACTGGAAAGATTCCAACAAAGGACCTACGAAGATGTTGAAGGGACTACAGCATGTCTCCTGTGAGGAAAGGCTGAGAGAGCTGGGACTGTCTAGCCTAGAGAAGGCTGAAAGGAAGGCATCTTCATGCACATAAATACCTAAAGGGAAGCTGCAAATTGGACAGAGCCAGCCTTTTGTCAGTAGTGCCCAGTGACAGGACCAGAGGCAACGGGCACTAATTGAAGACACAGGAGGTTCCCTTGTGAACATCAGGAAGTACTTTTTTTACTGTGTTGGGTGACTGAGCAAGCACTGGCACAGGGTGTGGTGAAGTGTCCATCCTGGGAAAAAGTGAAAAGCTGTCTGGACATGGTTCTGGGCAATGGCTCAAAGTAGCCCTGCTTGGGTGGGATAGGATCTCCAAATGACTGCCAGAGGTCCCTTCCAATCTTAATCGTGATTCTTCGATATGTTTTTTTCCTTTTGATTTTGTTAGAAGGTTCTTTTTCAGGCATACGTAACATCACAAATGCAGGGGGTTTTGCCTTTTCTTATGTGTTAACATTGTGAACGTGGCTGTTAGCTAGATTTGGATAAAATCAGTGTTTTGGTAATGAAGAAAGACGTCTAGACGCTGAGCTGTTACCTGTATGCAACTAGGAAAAGGTTGGTAGATACAAAGCCTGTGTTGCGTCTCTGTAATAGATGCTTATGTTGATATACAGTGAGGGAAACTGCAGATTTTGATTGGATCTAAATCAGGTAATGAGGCTAAGTATGAAGATTAACAAAGAATTAAGTGTGTATTAAAAACATGAGAATATTCATCTTTGAAGTGAATTGTTGCTAGTATACATGGTTTAGCTATTGCTGTCAGCAAGCAGTATTTTTTGTTAGCAATGAAATGACTCATGGATGTTTTCAGGAAGAGGGAAGAGAATCTCAAAATTGCTGCAAAGACCTGACCTTGTGTACGTAATATACACTGAAAGGAGCCACTGAAATTTGACAAAATTCAAGAAGAGATTGCATGTTTGCATGTCTTCAGGCCTCTGTTTGATTTCTTACAGAGCTGCGTTACAAACAGTGCTCTGTAAAAATAGGGAGTAACAATTTACTTTAAAGTTCCAGAATGTTATATTCAGTCTTCATAAAAATTTTATACCCATAGACACAAATAATTTCTGAAGTACAGCTTAATGTAGTGTGATATTTCACCTTTTTATGCTATTTATTGTCACATATGTTCAGAAGGAAAAAAGCTCACTTTAATTTTGAATTATTGTTATTGCCCTTGTGCTTTTCTCTGCTCAGATTCCATTAATACAACTGAAACTTCATCTGACCAGTTATTTGGTACTGCCTCTTATCAAGGTTCTGAGGAAGTAGCAGATTTAGTGCTTCTTTCATTTTTTGAAGCATTTGGTCATACTTGTTTCAGTATCAATGTAAAAAACTTAGGAGCTGTGTTTTCTATTTTGCAACTAATAGAATAATCTATGACATAAACTTGGAGAAATAGGTAAGCTAGATGTCAAAAAATAAATTTCCTTTCTAGTAAAATGTTCAAATACTCTTAGTAGTTAGAACTAAGCATTTAGTAGTTAATTGAGGTTCTCTTCTAACCAGGTTTTTATGTGTGTGAAATCACAGAATCACAAAACATAGGGGATTGAAAGGGACCTCGAAAGATGGTCTGTTTTAGTTAGACACTATGTGATTTTGTGGCTAGAGAACAACAAAATGCTAAATGGACAGCAATACTTCATTAATTGCTGTCAATCAGCAATTTCTGCCTTTTAGTTGGCTTCTGACTTAAAATTAAGTGCACCGTCATCTTTTCCACTTTGAAACTCCTTATTTCTTTTTCTATATGAAAAATAGCAGTAGTTGCTGTGTTAAAGGTCTTTTTGCAGTTCAGTAAAGTATTGTAATTGCTGTTTGAATATTCTGGTTTTTGACAAGATTAATAACAATTAAAAATATAATTACGCAATTTTCCAAATTATTTTAATAACTAATAGGAAGTAGAGCTTTTCACCTTGTTCTCAGGATGTGGACTTCTTTTTGCTCATGTTTTAATGCAGCTTGGCCAAATACAGTTGTTCAGGCTTGACTTTTTCTGGCTAAATATATACATAGAATTACAGTTTCATAAAAAATATTTGTGTGGTCTAAGATTGGTCAGGGATATCTATGTAACTCTGTGGTGCCTCAGTGTTTCGGAAGAGACTCTACAAGTTACAGAGTTTTACATGTTGCAGTGTTTCACAATCATGTTCAAGTGTTGATACCTTGAAAGCAACTGCAGTATTCGTCTTATGTACAGCTTGCAAAGTGTTGTGGCAAAACGCACACCTGCTTTGGTAAAAGGTACTTCCACTCCGTGAAGTTTCATTCACCAAACAGCAGTGTGGACAAGGTAAATTTTTGCTGAGGCCTTTGCTCTAGGATGAATTCTGCAAACTTGTGAGCCAGTATGGTACCTCACCCACCAGAAAATTAGACTGACATGGAATCAAACATGAGTGTGCAGACACATACACAGCCAGAGCTCATTTCTGATGAAGGAGGTAATATTATAGCTATGCATATGTGGTTTGAGGCTGCCATACCCTTCACTCATAACTTACCAAATCGAAGAATTATGTGTATTTTGATGGTAAATTAAGTCACTGTTAAGAATTGTAATATAAAATTGCATGGTCACAAACTGTGTTTGTTTAAGTGTTTTGTTGTAGAGCTCACTGGCTTTGGAAATAGAAGCTTTTACAAAGTAATAAAATAATTATTGACAGATTGCTTAAACACTGGAATGGGTTATCAAAACCAGTCCTGCAGTCTCCATTCTTGGAGATGATCAGAACCTCATTGGATGAAGCCCTGAGAAACCTAACGTCACTTGGAAACGAGCTGTGCTTTGAGCACTGGGTTAAAACAGATGACCTCCATATTGTTTCAGCCTAAATTATTCCATGGTTTTTAAGTGCCACCTAGTTAGTTAATAATGCCAGTTAGACTACCTTCTCATATGTAGAAAGAAATATAATTCCTTTAACTCAAAGATGCTGAAAAGGATATTAGAATTTACTTTGAGAAGAAAATACTTGATCTACCAAGAAAACTGGCTAAGTTACCAGGTCAGTGAGTTTGCATCTCTGTCTGCTCTACCATGGTACCTGTTTGTATGTCCCTACAGAGAATTTGGTTAAACATTTTTCCACAGTGTTGGGGGATTAAGCTAAAATTACTTTCTTTGTTATGGTGAAGAACCCACATGCAATTCGTTACCATAGCAATGTCCTACTATATTTCACTGTTGCTCTAATAACTTGATTCCATGCCTAAAACTTTTGGAGTCTTATTTGTTGGGACTAAGTTGATATACGTGATGTGGTGCAGTATGGAAATGTATTATTTAAGGTAGGGCCTACTAAAATAATTGTAGAGAAGGAGCTGGTATGAGTGATTAGTAGAATTACAGTAGTGGTTATCAAATAGGAATAATTGCAACAGAGTTTCCTATGGATAGGTTCTGAGTCATACATAGTATTTGTATTAGTATGGCTTATTGTGACATTAAATGCAAGAAAAATATTGTTGATAAAGCAGGTAACTTTACAAGAAGCTGCTTTGAGAAAGCTTGTTTGAACAGAAAACTAGTTTTGGAGCAAAACAGGTAGCACAGCCAAAACTTCATCTGAAGTTTTGCATGTGGTTCTTGTTCTCTGCCATGAAAGAACAGATAGTAATTTAGGTGCACAGATGAACTGCAAGTAAGATAAGTGGAATAGGGAGTCTGGCAAAATAATCTAAGAGGTCAGTTTATATTAGAAAATGTGGTAAGGCAGTAATCACTAGACAAGGACAAAAACTGTTCACGGGATCGTTTAGGCTGGAAAGGTCCTCACATACCATCTAATTGAAACCCTCTGCTGTGGGCAGGGACACGTCTTACTAGAGCAGGTTGCCCAGGGCCTCATCCAGCAAGGCCTTGAACACTTCCATGAGGGAAGCATCCACAACTTCCCTGGGTTCCAGAGCCTCAGCACCCTCATAGTGAGGCTTTTTTTTCCTAAGGGCTAGTCCAAATCTACCCTCTTTTAGTTTGAAACAAACCCCCTACCACTTGATGACCTTATTTAAAGACTCTCTTTAGCTTTCCGGTAGGCCCCCTTTAGGGTGCTTGTAACGATGCCATATTGTCCTATGACAGCCATGTTCTCCAGGCCGAATAGCTTCAACTCCCTCAGCCTCTCTTTCACAGGAGAGATGCACCAGCTCCCTGACCATCCTTGTGGTCCTCCTGCACTCATTCAATAGTTGGGTGTCCTTACTGCATTTGGCCTGTAGTTGTAAGTTAACTGAAGTTGACACAAATACCATTTTCTGTGAATTAGTTACATGAAAATCTCTGTACATCTTAGTCTTAAGAGGTTGTCAGTATGACCATGGGGAGAAAAAGGTATAAATTTAGAAAATATGTCGATATAAATATCTCTAGCATAATGTACAAAACTTAAAATGGAAGATTCGTTATTTGTGCAATATTTTTCTTGCAGTCTTGCAAACTCGATCACTAGCTCTGCATGACGTTGCAGAAGCAAGGGGAACAGGTTTGCTAAAGTAAACATGGTCATAGAACTGTGTTAGCCTTGGAAATCAAATTACTTGGGCTGTTAATTCTATGCCATGATAAGGAATTTTGATACAAAAATAGCACAGAAGTTACTAAATGGACTGTATCTGAATCTTGCTAGTAGCTGTGTTGATAATGGTAACTTTAAAATATTAAATACTGAAAACTGTCACATAGCTTTAATAATACATATTCTGAGGATGAAAGCATCTTTTTGGATAAGCTGGCTGGTACTGTTACTTTAGAGTTTTGTGAGCACTATTATATTCTGCAATAGTAACTTAAGCATGGTTTCTTGAAACTTGGCAGAGCTGAGTCAAAGCTTCCTGGACAGATTCCTGTTCCTTCTCCTCCTCAGATTTTTTTCCCCTGTTTATGTATAACTTCTGTGGTTTCTGGCACTCAGCAGACTTGTTTTATAAGCACGAATATTTCTAACGTTTTTATCATGTTAGAAGATAAGCCTGGCAAAACATTCTCATTGTTTTCTGCTTGAATAATGATTAACTTGGTGCACTGAATGACATGGAAAGTAGTAGAACTAGCACCAGGCATGGTATAGGATGGCATATCTAGGTCTAGTAACGGGGAGGAGGGAAAAATATGAGTAGGGAAAAGGTGAAGCCTGATTTCTTGGCAGTGTGGGACTGTTGATGTGTTCAGTCTGAGTTAAACAGTCTGATGTCTGTTTTCTCAATTCAGTGTGTTTTTAGTAGATAAATATTACACTGTAATGATTATTACCTCAGAATTTGTGAACATTTTGCGCTTGTGCACTGTTATGAAGATAATGCAGCCTAGTTTTATGAACTATCATTTGCTTTTAGAGTCATAACATAGTTTTACTATTTTTTCTGGTGGAGTCCCATTTCTCACTTTGAAGAAACAGAGAATCTTCCAATGTATGTCAAGTAGGAGGAGTTTTTTTCAAGCAGTGGTGAGACCTACACCAGTATGTTTTAGATCATGTTTTTCTACTGACACACTAAGCAGCTGAAAACAAATTGAAACATAATTGTGAGTACAGATCACAAATTAAATTGGGAAGGAATTAAGTTGGAGGCCCATAATGGGAAGGAAGATGAAGTCCAGACATGGAAATCTAATAGTGATAAAAGTTTTCAGTGTTTTTTGCTGTGAGAATATCTTTTATGTTTATAGAGGTTTAACTTAATGGGCTGTGCTGAAGTTAAAAGGACAAAAAAATTTCTTATAAAAATCAATAAAATTTCTGTATCTTCCTTGCGTTAAGTAATGTTTTTTGTAAAATACATGTATATATACGTGTGTATAGTCAAGGTTTCTGCTAGTTCAGTCAGAGGAAATATCGAAGAATTGAGGAAAAAATAGTGTAATTTGTTGATTTCAGTTTCGAGAGTAACCATGTGGTAGTTCTGCATTTGCTTCAAGTGAGATTTAATTTTTCTGTGTTCTTCTGAACAACAGGGTATGTGTTGTCTTTGATAGGCATGGAACTGGTTTTGGATTGTATTTTAGTACTGCAGTGGGGATGTGGAAAAATAGAGATTCTTATATGTTATTGAGCACACTGTAAGAAGTGTGATAGAAAATGCAGAATAATCACTTAGTCCCGACTTCATATTCTTGCTTCAGATTAGTGGTATTTTGTCCAATTAATTTTTTCCGAAAACTCAACTATTCTAGGCTTCTAATCATAGTGCACATCATTACACATCAGTACTGGACAAATAAATGCAAAGTTACATGTTGGTCATGTTGGTAGATGACAATAATTGTGGTTTCTGCTCTAGCAGCTCAAGCCATTGTTTTTATTTCCGCTGTTAATATTTACTCAGTAAATAGCCTATCTGCAAATTTTAGAGAGGCACATTAGACTCAGAATGTACCTGGAAGATTGCCAGAGCTCTGGCAGTGGTCTTGCTAGATCTGGCTGCTGGAAGTTTTGATGCTTCGTGTTGTGAGGCAGAGGGCTTCTGCACAAGTGAGTGGGACGAGCTTTTGTAATGGTGCAGTTTTGTGGGAGATATACCCTATCAGACATGTCTGTTTAAAGTGTATCTGTCTAAAATTTAGAGTTCTGAGCTAATTTTTATGAAAATTCTTTAGATTTCTCAATAGTTTCTTGAAAAATTTCATGCAAATGCAGGTCAGTAGTGAACTCTTTCATAGCGAAATATTATTTTCTTAGTGTGACGTGTGTCAGTTTTATTGCAGAATTACTAAAGCATTTAAAAACTCCTTGGCTGTGAAAAGGTAACATTAAAAGATTTCTGTGTTATTTTGAATTAAAGATTAGTGTTGCATGGCATAAAAAGCCCCAGACCCTAAAAAATACCTTCCTTGCTAAGAAAGTCTGTGTGACGTGTGCAGCCACAGAAACGTCAGTTTGATATAAGCGTTTTAATGAGTGTGGAAGAGAGGTACTATAAGCCATTAGCATATGTGTAGATATATAGATGGGTTCTCCAATTATATTTGTAGAAGAGACATATTAATCATACTGTGATTTTTGAAATGTATAGGCATATACACATATGTATATTTTCTATTACTCTAATGATTTCCTTACTGTTCTTTTCCAATATAGCCAGCAGCCGGCTTCGGGTGTAGCCTATTCCCATCCAACTACAGTTGCTAGCTACACGGTCCACCAGGCACCGGTTGCTGCACACACAGTCACAGCAGCCTATGCTCCCGCAGCAGCTACAGTGGCAGTGGCCAGGCCTGCTCCAGTAGCTGTTGCAGCTGCTGCAACAGCTGCTGCTTATGGAGGCTATCCTACAGCCCACACGGCTACAGATTATGGTTACACGCAGAGGCAACAAGAAGCTCCACCACCACCTCCTCCTGTCACTACACAGACTTACCAGGTAGGTTCCCAAAATAGTTATTTCTGTTGTATGATTTTTAAATGGTATGTTTACTGGTTTGAGTTAGAACTGAGCTAATTCTGTTCAGTGGTTTTACTTTTCTTCTGTCTCTTCTAAGCAACTGAAGTTAATGGCCTGTTTGTGCAGACAGTGTCAGCTTCTACAAGTGATAACACATGATCTTTATAGTTATACTAGCAGGGATTAGTATGCAGAAAGGCTCTTTCTTGTTTTTGTGAAAACTAATGCCTTGTGAAAACTAAATCTCGTTTGCCACATTGGGGTTCAGTAAGTCAGAGGCCACAGGGAAAAGCAGATGACTCTACATTGACAAAAAAGCTATTCCATCCCATAGACATCATATTCAGCATAACATTGAGGGACCCTGAGGGTCAGTCTTCTTGCTCTTTGACCCTCTTGGGCTCTTCTCTCATTCACCTTTTCCTCTTGTTCTCTTTGATTCTCTTCTTTAGTGGCTGGTGTTTAAGGGGGACTCTGTGCAATCTGCCTTCTGTCCCAATCTGTGTGTTCCTGAATCTAGCTCCTGTCTGGTGCTGAATCCAGTCTGGGGCTTCCCCAGCATCTGCATCAGTGGTGACAGTGACATAGTTGCTGTCGGGGAGCATTGTGTTTGATAGTAGTTCTGTACATGTTTCATGTAACCATTATTTTAATTAAAATTTCTCGTTTTCTTTTCCCATCCATAAGTCTCTTAGCCTTATTTACTTTTTCTTTCCCTTTTTGAGAGTGGCTAATAGCATCTGTCAGTTGTCTTGTGGCCAGACCAGCCTCAGTTCATGACTACATTGAAAGGAAGATGCCTGTTTCGAATGTGATGGCATTTACATATTTTTTTCTTCAGTGAATCACAGTTCTGGTACAATTTAAATTACTTCATAGCAAGAACTGATAGAATGTAAAGTGACTGCGGTCTCATGGCCTATGTAGAGGAATATCAGCACTAGGACTACAGGGTAGTATGTTTAGAAATTCATTGGAGTGAGACTTTACCAGGGCACATAGTGATAGGACAAGGATTAGTGGCTGTAACTGGAAGAGGGTAGATCTAGGCTATACTTAAGGAAAAAATTCTTCACTTTGAGGATGGTGAAACATTAGAACAGGTTGCCCAGGGAAGTTGTGGATGCCTCATTTCTGGAGGTGCTCAGTGCCGCTTTGAACGGGGCATTGGGCAGTGTCCCTGCCCACCGCAGTGGTGTTGGAGCTAGATGATCATTAAGGTGCCCTCCAACTCAAGCGTAGATTAAGTCTGAAAAACACCACCAAGGTTGTTTGCAGGCCTAAAGCATCTGTAAACACACATTTAATTTTTTTTAATATATTTATTTTTATATACTGTTATCTGTAAATGTTTTCTAAACCTGCTTTAGTAGCCCGGAAGAAAATGCATTGTCTCTGAATCTGCTAATGACTTTTATTACTCCAGGTACACACTAAAGAGAAAAGCTTTTCTCATTTTTCCTTTTTTTTTCTTTTCTGAACTTTCAGGATTCCTATTCTTATGTTCGATCTACTGCCCCAGCTGTAGCTTATGACAGCAAACAGTACTACCAACAGCCAACAGCAACTGCAGCAGCTGTGGCTGCTGCTGCCCAGCCTCAGCCTTCAGTAGCTGAGTCATACTACCAGACAGGTAGGTGACGTGATTCAAACTGCCATCATTATACATAATCTGTGTGCTACTCCAATACCTTACAAATAGTTATTTGAATATTTTGTATTATCAAGATTTTTTTTTTTCAGTTTGTCATGTAATCTCTGTTAATGTGTAGAAAACATTTCCGCATCTGGAACTTAAATGTTACTGTGATGTTGCCATATTCAATTGTCTGCAAAGCTTGCTGAAGTAGGTTCAGGTAGTCAATGAGTTCAGATGATTACTTGATTAGAAGGATGCGTTTTAAATGCTTTAATTGCTTTACATACGTAGTTCTTACAATTATTTATATCACGATTGCTAGAAAGCATAAATACTATTTACTGTTTTACTTTAATAAGTAATATGAGGCTTGCCGGTGTCAGCTGTGATGTCTTTAAACAGTTGTGTGATGTATGGTGCATAAGACATAAATTAGCAGTGCTAGAGGAGAACAGAAAGCCCAAACCAATTAAAAAAAGAGCCCAGAAAACCAAATGCCACTTGTTTTGCACTTTGTCCCCAGCATATTGTTAATATGACTTAATATGGCTTGCATTTCATTCAACTAAAACATGCCAATGTTTATACATTTTTATTTTCTATCCTAATTAGCTCCAAAAGCTGGGTATAGCCAGGGGGCAACTCAGTATACCCAAGCACAGCAAACACGACAAGTGACAGCAATAAAGCCTGCAACCCCAAGTCCAGCAACTACTACATTTTCAATATACCCAGTGTCCTCTACTGTGCAGCCAGTAGCAGCTGCAGCTACTGTCGTTCCATCCTATACTCAAAGTGCGACGTACAGTACAACAGCAGTTACTTACTCTGGTAAGAATTACATGTATTGTGTTGTTGGGATCTTTGCAGTTGCTATAGAAGAGGCTGTAAATACTCAGAACTTTGGCAGTTTGGATTCAGTTACATCATAGCACTGAGAAGTATCAACCAGTTCAGTCATTACAAAGGCAAAGTATTTTGCTGTATCTTTAAAAGAGATGTGTGGTTTGTGTTTGCCTGTTTTGTAACATGTAAGAAAGCCTTGGCAGCAGTACATGTGTAGTGTAGTGTTTGGAAAGGAAAGGTGGGAGATGGAGAAAATAAGGAAACACATGCACACAAATATAACTCCGGGATGCTGGAAGAGAACATGCTGCCCTCATGAGACAGTTAATAGCTATTGAGGCAAGGACAAACCATCCTACATAAATCTTGTAAGTATGGGCCATCTTGACCCAAAACAAGAGGCGAATGGCTACAGAAGACTTTCCTTCAAATATTAAAAATCCAAAGTTAAAGATGTTAAATTTATGGCTGTGTGGTAATAAACTGGCATATCATAGCTACCTTAGACTTTCTGATTTGTTTCCATTGTAAAAAGTATTTTAAGACTTTATTGGGGACAAAGCCTGATGAGAGGATTAAATTAGTTGAACTAGTAGATGTAGAAATTTATTGGAAAACTGGCTCAAAGGTATCAAAGCCCAGGTTCCTTGATGTATTCAACTGTGGTACTAGAATTCAAGGACTCTGTAGCTAGGTTTTAGCAGGCAAGCAGCTTCTTTGCATTAAAGCAACTGAAATCAGTGAAATAGAATGTAATGGCAGTAGTCTCCCCCCCTCCCACAACATAATGACTGTCCTTGCCGTTTGCAAATTTGAACAACAAATGTGGTTTTGGAAGACTGCTTACTTCAAGTGGCTCATGTTAAATTATTGATTTGCTTATGGTATCATATTTAGTCTTACTGGATGTGCCAGGAAATTTTACATTTTCTTTAGGCATGGTTTGACTAACATAAATACATGTCTGCAAAGGCATTTCTAAAGTTAAATAAATTCCTGATACAACTGGTAGCTATGTATGTGGATGCTGTGACACATCAAGAAAAATTGAGACTGCCTAACTAAATCTCAGTAAATAATTTATATCCAGCCCTGTCCCCAACTTTATTATGCAACGTGTTTTGAATTTAATGCATTATGTAATTGATAAACGATGTACATTGATGTAACATTTATTTTATTTTGATCTTTGAGGTACCTCTTATTCAGGCTACGAAGCTGCAGTGTATTCAGCTGCATCGTCCTATTACCAGCAGCAGCAGCAGCAACAGAAACAGGCAGCAGCAGCTGCTGCTGCTGCTGCTGCAACAGCTGCTTGGACAGGGACCACCTTTACTAAAAAGGCACCATTCCAAAATAAGCAACTGAAACCAAAACAACCTCCCAAACCGCCCCAGATCCACTACTGTGATGTTTGTAAGATCAGCTGTGCTGGACCACAGGTACCATTATTATGTAATATTATGCTGTACAGTGTCATCATAATTTCTTCAGCTGAAAAAAACCAATCCCTTTAAGAATACTTGTAGATTTTTTACACTCTCATTCTATACTTCTGCTAAAGGAATAATTAAGTGAAAATGTGTGCTATTATAGAAAGAGTTCCTATGAGACAGTGAAATGTTACATCCCCTGGGCTTGTACAGAGAAACTTGAGCTGTGCCTTGGTCTTCAGAAATACTCTAAACTTTGAATTTGATTTGCTTTTTAGCACAGCAAACTTCCTAGAAAATGCTTTTTTCAAAATTGTGGAATTACATAAATTTTGTGCAAATTTATTCTTCATTGTATTCCAGGATTCCAGATTAGTTTCACATTGGGTATCAGTTTTTAGAAAGTAGATGGCAGTTCATGCAGAGTGTTCATGTATGTGTCTGGTTAAACTTTCTTACTGTTTAGGTGAACTTCCTATTTCCCACCTGGTTTGCTCCCTAATTGCTGATGTTAAATGAACCAGATAAATACTTGTACATTAATTTTCAGCATAGCTTTTTTTATGCAGTTCCTTCTTTTGAATTGTTTTTTTACTTCTCTTTTTACACTTGATCATTGTAGTCTTACAGTTTAAACAAGTTCAAAATAAAGCGTAACAGAATGCAGTGCAGGAAATAGCAGTTTTCTGATAAGATCACATTGACCGGTATTTAAATGAGAAGTTAGAAAAGCTCATTTTCTATCAACTAGAATTGGAATCTTGGTTGTGGACCAAGAAAATTCCTTGATCTTAGAAGTAGCCTGCTAATGAGATCGTCATATGGAAGAACTGTTCAGCGTAAGAAGTATTTCTTACGTAAAGCATGTGTTTTATGCTGTGTTCGGTATTAACGTGTATTCACATAAATGATGGATGAGCAGTACAAAGACAGCTTATTGTCTGTGTATTGTTTATTTGAACAGACTTACAAAGAACATTTAGAAGGCCAGAAACACAAAAAGAAAGAAGCGGCATTGAAAGCTTCACAGAACAGCAACAACAGCAGCACTTCTGCTCGTGGAACTCAGAATCAGTTGCGCTGCGAGCTGTGTGATGTGTCTTGCACAGGGGCAGATGCTTATGCTGCCCATATCCGTGGAGCCAAGCATCAGAAAGTAAGAGTTTTCTCTTGTTACTTAAGTGTCCTTGTTTTGGCTGGGATAGAGTTAATTTTCTTCCTATCTCCCTATCTAATTTTACCCACTCTATCTGATACAGCTCTGTTTTGGATTTGATGAGACAATAATGCTGATAACGGACTCATAGAACATGAGGGATTGGAAGGGACCTCAAAACTCTAGTGTTTTAGTTACTGCTAAGTAGTGCTTATCCTAAGTTATGGAATTTTCAGTTTCCCTTGGTTTGCTAGCAAGCAGGAGCACAAGTCATAAGAGACAAGTCTGGAACAGCTGTCCCCAAGTGGCCAAAGGGATATTCCATACTATAGAACATTACAGCCAGTGCATGAACTGTGAGAGTTGGCAGGGAAGGGCAGATCAGAGCTTAGGCGTTGGTCAGAGAATGACGAGCACTTCCTTCTTGAAATACTAAATGTCCATCCTTTTTTTTTTCCCAGGATTGCATTTTGTAAAGAAGCAATGGTTAATTTTTCAGTTATATTGATATTTTTGTATTAAATCATTTTTTATAGAGAAAAGAGATTATACTATGAATCTGTCTTCATTCTTACAGGTAGTAAAGTTGCACACAAAGCTTGGCAAGCCCATTCCCTCAACTGAACCAAATGTGGTTACTCAAGCTACTTCCTCAACATCCGCATCTGCTTCCAAACCAACTTCCTCTGCTTCAAATATTGCAACTAGCAGCAGTACTGTGAACTCCTCTGTTGCATCCTCTGCAGTGAAAATTCTTACTCCCACAGCAAATACACCACTTAACACTGCGTCCAACAACAAACCATCTTCAACTGCTGCTAATATAGCTGTAAAGAAAATATCTACACCGAAAATAAACTTTGTTGGCAAGTACAGAAGTCAGTCTTTATTTTGAAACCTAACCTATTCTGTACTTTTTAAGACTATGTATTTAGTTAAGTTTATGCATGAGTACCCTTTTGTGTTTAAGCTAACTACTGATAGGTGAAAATAAGAATGTTTGTAAAAGTTTTGCTTTAGAACTCATGCCTAGTTGTCTCTCTTGGAGGCTTCTCCCACGTTCTTAAGAAGCCTTCCGTCATTGATTCCTTACGTAGTAACGACTGCAGTATTGCAGCATGTAATCCAGTTGGTCCTACTTTCAGTGTACAGCCTGGGCTGTTAAGTGCAGGAGGTTGGCAGTTGTTAAGTTGGTAACTGACATGTTTAACCTCTAACAGTGGAGATAAAAGACTGGAAACTTTTGAAATGAGCATGACAAACATTTAGAGGTGGGAAGCCACTGTTCCACAGTAAACTGTCCTGCTCTTGAAGAAAAGATTTCGACTTTTATGTGGACCTATGGTGTAAATCTCCTTAATTTGACCCAAATTGAGTCCATGAGTCTGAATCACCCCCTTCTTTTAATAATTGGGATGTGACACCTATACAGTTACAACACTGAGGATACACTACTTTCTCTAGTGCATACATTATGAGGTTTAGAAGTCCTTGGATACATCTAAAAATAAAAATCTCATGACGGAACAGGATATTAAAATGTATTTGCAGAGTTGATCTCATTTAGTCCCTCTCCTTCTGAAAAAAATCTAAAATTAATAATGTAAATTTCAGTTACATAATGCAAAACCTTTTCTTGCTAAAACAAAAATGTTGTAACTTGAAAGTTGTTAAATTTGTAATCTTTAATTGTACATAGAAAGTGTTTTGGTTGTAACTATTTTTAAAAGACTTCAAAATTTTGTCCAAAACACTGATATTTGCAAATAAAGTCTTTAGTTTGCATGTCTCGTGTAATCACATTCCCAGTTTGTGGAAGTTAACAACTGAACTTCATTGATTTCTAGGTGGCAATAAGCTTCAGACAACAGGAAGTAAACTGGAGGAAATGAAATCAGCTGAAAGTGTTAAAACAACTCCTGCTGCTACAGTACAAACACAGGAAGTAAAACCAGACACAGCCCCTGAACCAGTGACTCCTACAACTCTTGCTGCCTTGCAAAGTGATGTTCAGCCCGTGGGCCATGACTATGTGGAAGAGGTATTCATGTGAAAATATTTCTCTTATTTTTAGCTGTTTAAGTAAATATATTCAACATAAAACAGAATCATGACATGATCAATGTTGGAGTGACCTCCAAAGCTTTTGTGGTTGAACACACCTGCTTAAACAGGGCTGCTTTAAGCTATTGCCCAGAACCATGTCCAGACTTTCCCAGGATGGGCACTTCACCACACCCCCCAGACAACCTGTGCCAGTGCTCGCTGAGTCACCCACACAGTAAATAAGTGATTCCTGATGTTCACAGGGAACCTGCTGCTGCCTCTGGTCCTGTCACTGGGCACTACTGACAAAAGGCTGGCTCTGTCCAATTTGCAGCTTCCCTTTAGGTATTTATGTGCATGAAGATGCCTTCCTTTCAGCCTTCTCTAGGCTAGACAGTCCCAGCTCTCTCAGCCTTTCCTCACAGGAGACATGCTGTAGTCCCTTCAACATCTTTGTAGGTCCTTTGTTGGAATCTTTCCAGTATGTCAAGCCTCTCTTGACTGATAGGCCAGAACTGGCATATTGGCTGCTCCTCCCAGTTTTGTCATCGTCCAGATCATTAAATAAGATGTTAATTAGCAGTGCTCCCAGTATTGAGTTCTTGGGTAAACTGCTAGTTTCTAGCCTCCAACTAGGCTTCATTCTGTTGATCACTACACTCTGGGCCTGGCAATTCTTTGAGTTTTTGGTCCACATCACTGCATGTTCTTTCAACCGATACATGAACAGCTTGAATATGAGGGTATTATGTGTGACTGTGTCAAAGCGCTTGCTGAAGTAGGTAGTATAGACAGCTGTCCTCTCATCTACCCAGCCAGTCATTTCATAACAAGTTTGTTGCGTGGATCAAAAATGACTTCCCCTTGTCTAAGTAATGTAGACTATGGATGATTTTCTTACCCATAATGTGCCTGGGAATGTTTTCCAGGACCAGCTGCTCAATTAGAATAATAGAATCATTACAGATTGGAAGGGACC